>JAAAKE020068438.1:0-25169 GCA_010014785.2 Anisolabis maritima
ACATTTAAAAGAGGAACATTAGTCGTGGCTCACCCGGTAATATAATAGATAAAGGGTAATCAAAGAATTTTTGATTGAGATCGGCGGCTCCTTGCGAGCGTGATAAATCAAGTGAGCGTGCATGCGTGCGTGCGTGTATAGATGCGTGAGTGCGTGTACACGCGGATGGGCTTGTGAGAACTCACACTCCCTCTGCACATATTTCTTTACAATATCGAGTAGGAAAAAAAAAAAAGATGCCTAATAACATGTAAATAAACCGTTCTCTTAAATTGGTTTATTAATTTCACTTTAACTTATGGTTGATTAGTTTTTGCTCGAATATGTTGTTGTTGTTGTTGTGTGAGTGATGGCGAATTTAATAAACAATCCTTAATGTGCCTAATATTCATAATATTTAAATTCGTTCTCATCAATAATCTCTCTCCCTTTCTTTTCCTATAGAAATCAATATTTTATACAATTCTTCTTATCGAAATCCGTTTAATCGACCGTTAGTTTATTTTGTGTTAATTTTTTTTTTTTTTTTTTTTTTTTTTGGAGAATTTTTTTCCCCAGGGAAACTAAAAAAAAAAAAATTTCTTTTTGAATAAATATAATTAGAAGGTAATCTGAAAATTTTATTTATTAAATAGAGTAACTATATTTTCTAAATTAATATTTAATAAATATTTTTTTTTAATTAATTGCTAGTCTTCTAAATACTAATTAGAAGTATACAATCCTCTGGAAGGAAGTGAAAGGAGTAGGGCTGGTGAGGGAGTCCCTCCTCATAAAGGGAGTCCTGGAGGAAAATGACAAAGTATTAAGAGTGCTCGAAAGAACTGAGGAGTTAGAGGAGGAACTAAAGTGGCTTCTTGGCGGCTAAAGTCAGAACTAAATATGACGTTTTAACATTAATTTGTGCCTTCTACTCGTGTGAAATAATTTTTTACATGGTTCGTTCATTACAGCCCCCATGGGAGGAAGTAAATATGTAAAAAAAATTTTCAGACCTGATGAAGACAGAATTAGTGTTGTTAAAAAAAGTATAAAATAAATGAATCACTTTTAAAAAACGGCTTAAACATATATATTATTCAAAATTTAATACTCTAAATGTGTGTATAAAAACAAAGTGGTGATTGTGTTCCTTTAGGACAGAGCCTGTAAGTGACCTTCCGTCCTTCAATAGTTTTCTAAAAAAATCCATCAGAACTAATTGTTAAAGCCATTTACTCATCACAACAATATATTCAAACTGAATCCGAAGCAAACTTTATATATATATATATTTACAACCTTTTCTTAGTTATTTGCTTTTATTGTATAATCTTGTTGTTTTATTATGTTATTGTATTAATTTATTTTGAAAATTTAGTTTATTATGAACTTTTACTTTTTACTGATTTTGTTTTATACTAATATTATCTTTTCTATTTTTGTATTTTTGTATACTAATTTAATTTTTATAATATATTGTTGATGAGATAGCCGATCATAAAAATGAAAAAAAAAAAAAAGTAAAAATATAATTGAAATTTGAAAAATATTGCTTTGGTGTTATTTTATAAAATACTACAAAATTTTTAAATAAACATTGTAAAAATGAAATTTCTTTTGTTAATAATTTCTTTTTAATTTTAACCTGCAAGTACAGTGGTGATCAGGAAATCCCAGAATTACTCTCGTTAACGAAAATCTTAAAAATATCCCGACCCGGAACGGAAATTTTTTTTTTTTTCTTTTATATAATAATTATTTTATTACACTCTAATATTGGTATGCTATTAAGTAACCCGCCAGAATTTGATCTAGTTGCCGACCCCTGATTTTCTAAAAATTTTACTTGGTACATTTCTTAAAATTTTTTATTCATCTCTATATTTAGTCAAATGGGTTTGGGACTGTCACTAAGCGGAGTCACTTTCCTATCCTGAGGTGGGATCCTATTTCCTTTCTTAGCAATTATCTTAGTTCCTTTCTTGAAAGAATAATAATCGCCTGCTAGCACGGCCTCTGTTTAATTAATTTCTTTAATTATTATATTCTCACATAATCTAATTTATAAAAGGCAGTCGGGTGTGGAGAAAAAGCATTTCACTAGAGGCGCTGATCCACATGAGAACCTGGCGTGAGGACCTCCCGTCAGGACGGAACATGCAAACCGCCTGTTCAAACATGATTAGTCACATCGATCATATTTAACAGACAAGAAAGGGAAAAAGGAGATCGAGCTGATCATAAATGTCCCAAAACGAGAATTTATGATGATTTAATTTATTTTAAGCAAATAATTTCTAATAAATTTAAACTAGCAATACTTTGTAGGATGCAAGCTATAAAACCATACCTGAACGAGACGCATAATTATTATTTATTAATCAAGCCACGATGATAATTTAAATTAGGAACATAAACTAGAGACTTATGATGTAAGTAGAGTGACTCATGCAATTCGGTTGATAAAAAGAACGTGTCTTTCTTTTCGATGCAAGTCAAAGCATATTTGCGTAGATGTGGCTTCCTCTAAACTCAATTTAAAATGATAATTGTTTAATTATGCTGAAATTACTAGGAAGAGAGAGAGTACACATTATTTGCAGAGATAGTAATAAATGAAAATCAAATTCCTTGTTCATCGAAATTGCAAAGTGGGGTTGTCCGATTATTTGAATGTAAATTAAAGAGAATTGAAAAAATTTTAAAAGCCAAAAAGACCAGATAATCGAATTCATTCTGTAAATGCAACAAGAATTTTCACTTTCTACTATATATTAAGACAGAGATTCTCTTCTAGGGGGGAATATTAGTATTTCAAAGGGCTTAATAAAATAATTTTTTGCCCTGTTTTTTTTTTTTTTTTAATTATAAGAGAGTGATGTTTTTACTTTCTCTTACCTAATTATGTAATATATAAAGAGAAAGTATTGCAAACCCAAGTTTTAACGCGAGGTTTAATACACATTTGAGGTCCCTTGAGTCTAAAAAAAAAATTGGTCTCGCACAATATCTGTCTGTCTGTCCTCAGGACAAAATTTCTCAAAAATGAAAAAAGTATGAGGCTGAAATTTTATATTAAAGCTAGGTGTCCTCGTTGCATGTATCTTGAAGCTTTTGATTACAATTGGCCAAAGAATACTAGTACTTTACTGGTGTACTTTTTTTAGTTCTTTTCGATTTTCTAAAATTTCGTTCTAGAGATTTTTATATTTAATAAAAATCAATTATTTATTAGATGATCTTTAAAATGTATTAACCTTTATTCTCCCCAAAATTGTTTTGGGCCCACTTGATTGATTTACTCTTTTTAGGTTGTTTCGATTTTCTCTTCATCTACTCTAAAAATTTTGATTAAATTGGCTGTACATATAAGAGGATGTATTAATCATTTTCTATCTCTAAATCGTGTGGTGGATCGCCTGCAAAAAATCTGGTGTGACAGCTTACTCAAGGAAGAGAAAGTTGTGTGATATGCGGCCATCACACCATATTTTTTAATTCATTTATTTATTTATATTTAGAATGTATTTTCCTTCGTTAAGGTTAATCTAACTGTTTAACCTCCAACTTTATTTATTTAATTATTTTCGTTTACAGTTAGAACTTGGCACTAAAAGTAGTAAAAAAAAAAATCTTTATTAATTCCCACTATTTATTATTATTTTTTTTTTAATGTCACCTTCTTCTTGCTTGGAAGGGGGAGGGTAGTTTACTGAAAAAGGGGAATGAAACGAAAAAGATATATGTATCAGTTGGATGGCTTTGGTCAACTTCACTGATTTAAACAAAATTTTATACCATGGGGAGGAGTTCGTATTTTTTTAATGAAATATAGACAAACCAATCGCAGTTTCAATTAATTGCCTCAGAGCGATCCACGCATGCGTTATTAGAACGTTGGTCATTTTAGTTTCCTTTTCCCCAAAATCCAAATAGGACCTAATTTCTCCAAACCAAGGTATGATTTTAACCAAAGACCAAAGGCAGCTTCAATTATTGGTAACAATACATTCAGTGGAAGTAGAACTTCATTTGAATATTAATATCCATTAAAAGATACGGGATTCTTAAAAGTTAGTTAAAAAGAAAAATTGTTATAATGCAATTAAAAGACCCATCCAGCTTAGTAAATCTTCTCCAAAAATTGATCATTTTGAGATGTTCTTGTCAAATTTAAAAATGGATATTTTTAATATTTCTTTGTTAAAAATATCCAAATAAGGAGACTCTAAAAGGTAAAATAAAAAAATTCTTCAAATAAAAGTTTTTCAAATTCTTCACAGAATAATTTTGTATATAAGTATTATTTCGATTTAGAATATCTGAACATGTTTAGTTTGATTGTTGCCAAAAGTTGATGACTTTTTAGCATCGCCTAAATAGGTCTAAGAAGCCTCATTTTAATACATAAACAAGAAGTAATTAAAAGTGTTTCAACATATTTAAATATACAAAGAAATGATTAGCCAGGCGTGGACTGAACCTCGGATGGGTGACCACGAGGAACCAGTGTGTCAAGGTCGATGAATGCATCGGGATATGAATTATCAGAAAATATTAGCTATCCTCTAAAGTAAATATGATGTTATCTAGTCTAAGGCAAAAAATAATTGACATTCATTATACTAATACAAATTGATTGATGGGGTTCAAAATTAAATATTTATTATTTTCTCATTTCCCATTATTTACTGAATTAATACTCCAAAATCAAATTATACTAAACCTAACTAACCATGTTACAAATAAAATTTTATTTATTATAAATCGAATTCACTACACTATAGTTTATAAATTTTGAAGAAAATTTAATTGGCATAAAATATATATTACCCACGTGTATGCTCAAGCGTGTGGCTCTTTGCAAATTTTTTAAATAATAATTATAAATAAAGTAAAATAAATTAAGCGCTAAGCTTATAAAAAGTTCATTATTATTTTAAGATTTTCAATAATGGCTACAAAAATTTATATATTAATTTAAAATAAATAATAGCTTTAGACAAATATTATCTCACTCAATATGTTCAACTTTAGGTAAGAGACAATTGTGTGATGTCAGAATTAAAATATTCGAATGTATCAAATTAAAATTCTTCTAGTAATTCGAGTAATTTAGAATCAGTAAACCACCCCCGTTTTTTTGAGCTAATGAGGAGGAAGAGGAACAGAAGAGGCGAACCAAAGGTCTGCTGGGCCCCAGCGACTTCTCGACGGCCTTGGCCCAGTCTCCACGGGTCGCGCACACCAAACACAACCAAGCAACGTTACCAGACCGTGAACGAAAAATGGACTCGCATCATTCACGGCTTCTGACCACCACTTTTCTTTTCACATGCCATTCAGAAATAATAATAAAAAAAAAGACGACAGTTTCCATTTCGGCGTCAACGTTTCACTTTCTTCTTCAGAGAGGGTGGTGAACTTGACACCAGACTCTCACTCACACCCACTTAATTTTAATTGTTCTTTGACAAATTTCAAGACGGATGTTGTTAAAATTTATCAAGGCCATGCCCGCTACTTTTCTTAATAATTTACCAAAACATTAATCTTATTTAAATCGATGCTTCGTGATTCCTTCCCCCCTCCTCATTCTGATCGTTTTCAATTATCAAAAGGCCTCGCGGCTTTTTATTAACTAACCCTATAATTTTTATAAGCTTATTTTCGCATTAATTTTATTATATGTCCTAGTCAAGTCATGCAAACACAAATTTCGTTATTAACTTTTTATTCAGATTATTTTTTTTTTTATTATTATTTATAAAATTTTCTTACTTATTATTTTTAATTATAAAAAATATCTTAAACTTGTTAAGAATTTAAAAAAATTCTAATAAATGATAAAGTACAGGTTTCCCAAACTCTCTAAGTTCACGGCGCCCCCAGGGACTCAAATTTTTGAGTATAAACCCTATTAATCTATTTATTTGAAATAATAAAATTTTAAGATAACCTTTCAATTTCCTAATATAATAATTTAAAATTTTTATGAAAAATACAAAAATAAATTACAAAATTAGCGGCGCCCTTGAAAGACTGAGCACCAGGCGCCGCGGTGTACATTTTGGGAACCTCTGATAGAGGGACTGAATAAACAATAGACAAACAATAAACAAATGTAGAGGTAAAGGACTTAGCAAAGGCCAGTGGTTCGCTTCCCGTCCTGAGCGACAAAAATGCATTTAAATTATATTGGCTACCAATTAATTTAAATAAATAAGGAAGTAGTCTCAGATGCCGAAAGACTTAAAAAAATTTTTGTCATGATTCTGATTGACTATTGAGTGTTCCGTTATGATGAAGTTGCAATCATAGGCTGCGAGCAGAGTGTGACATTTTTTCAAGGTGTGGTTAGGTTAACTAATAAAAAAAAGGAGGGGATGTACTGGTAAGAAAAAAATTAAAAAAAATTGCAAGAAAAGAAGTGTGCTTATTAAAGGAGAAAGGATTAAAAAAATTTCTTTAAAGAAAAAAAAATTATATGGAATTTTTGGCAAGAATTTGCAAAAAAAGAACTAGGTTCCAGGCAATTTATCTAGCCCAATTGGATATCAATTGATAAATATACTTGGATAATATGTGTCGCAAATAGAATTCAATTGTTTAAGGTCTATTTGGTTTTATTTATTTGGCCGGAGAGACTTAAAAAATAAAAAAAACTCTAAAACCCCAAAAAAAAATTTTTGGGGAGCCAAATCTCAAAAAATCCACTCTATTTAAGTTATTCGAAAAAAAAACTTGAATAATTGAAGGCAACCTAATAGAAAAAAAAATTTTGAATGATTTATTAAGAAATGGATTGTTGATGAGACCTAAATAGTGAGTTAATTCCACAATGTAAATGTAATCATGATTTCCATTAAGAAATGTAAACAAATTAAAAACAAAAAAAATATAAAAACATTTTTCCTCATGTTTAGAGTAAATAAATTTTTACAAGGTTGTATTATATTTACTTGCTCTGAAGGGACACGAACACGTGTCGCCAGATTAGAACCGTCTGACCAATAAAACTCTCAATCACTAACATATATAAGGAAAAATATTTTTGAAATGAAAAACGTTTGCCATTTTCATTAGTTTTTTGACCTTTTACTAAGAAAATAAAAATTTCCTCTTTCAAAAGAAATTTTTTGGTTTTTTTTTTTTTTTGTTCTAATTTTAATAAGAGAAAATAAATATATTTTGAAATTAAGAAAATAATAAATTAAGCTTGTTTATAATTTTTATTTTATTTCCTTGAAAAAGAGTTGCTCTTTTTGAAACCGAAGCAAATGCGGCGCCTGACGCTAATCAGCTGCGACTTGGCTGATTCGCCGCTTCAATTTACGAGGGCGGCGTATAATGTATGCGCTCTAATAGCGAAAGGAGGCAGGACAATGCATAAAATTACAATAAACTAGACACTTTTATCCAGATTCAAAAAAAAGGTTCCTGGATACACAATACCTCAGCCTGTCATCATAAATCAATAGATCCAAGGCTGTTTTTAATTAGATATATAATAGATTCAATTAATGGGCGTGAGTGCACTGTGCATTTTCATAATTCACTACATGGATAGGAAATTTACGACAAATGATCTCCAAGATGAGAAACGAATTTGCATTAAAGGGCAGTTGAAGTCGATTTCTCTTTCTATTGCAATATTTACATTTTTTTTTTTTTTACAGAGAATATTTTATTTAAAGAAAAAAATTACTAAATTACTAAAAAAAAACTAAATTACTGGATGGTGGATATTGTTGTAGTGAGTATTTGGTTGTTGGAAGATAAGCATTCCAATTGATCAATTCGAGAACTTTTATGTCCCAACCTTTTTCGAACCGCCGGCATTTTTAAAAAATTATAGAACATTTCTTTATATAAATTATAGAATAATAAATAAATTCAACAGTGAATAAAAAACATTTAAACGTCAATTCCTAATTAATAAATTTACTCATATTAATAGTTAAACCGATAGAACATTCGAACCTAACACCAGAATTACATTAATAAAAAAAAAAAAAAACACAATCAAATTTTGAAAAAATGATTTTATTTTTATGCAAATCCGCACCATTTTTGACCGGTCCGGTGCATAAAACAAGTTCGCATTTCTATCACGCTTGCGCGAATTTCTAGAGATTAACAAATGAGCATGCGTAGTCCGCTTTCTGGCTATTTGGTTGGTTGTCTACTTTCCAGATGGAAATGCGAACTTGTTTTTGCAAGAGTGTATTATTTGTATAAAAATTAATAAGACAATTTCAATTTTCATTTTTTAAAAATCCGGTGTGATGGCCTCACATCATACAACTTTCTCTTATCTTACGGAAAATTATATGAAGTGCTATCATACCAGATTTTTTGGGTCGGACCCCGAGGTAGAGGTCTGCCTTCTCGTACCAAAGGCCAATGGTTTGCTTCTTGCGACAAAAATTTATTTAAATTATATTGGCTACCAATTAGTATAAATAAATAAGGAATTTTTTTACTCTTTCGGCATCTGAGGTCATTTAGACTCCCCCCTTAATTATTTATACTAATTGGTAGCCAATATAATTTAAATAACCCAAAAAAGACTTAAACAAAACAATTAAAAATATTTATATTTTGTTACCATGGCAACAAGTTATCAAGGAGCCTCAAATGTTTACACACCCACAACGAGACCTAATTTTTTAGAGTTAAGGGACCTCAAAAGTGGCATTTTTCTTGAAATCCTGATGTCGAATTTTTTTTGCGATCCCATTACTTTCCCTATACAATATATTACAAGGGAAAGTAAAAATAAGCGAGGTGTGAAGACGGCTCTTCAATTATCTAAGAGAGAAGAAGGTCGCGAGGTGACCACACCTCTGTTGTTATTATTACATGTATTATTATTTTTTTTTGGTATTTTACTCAAGAGCATCCCTGGATTCGCCTCGAAGGACTGAATGCTCTGTTGCTCCTCGCCAAGGTTCAAATTCACTCCGATGCTGATGGATTCGCATTCAAACAACTGATAAAGCTGATTTCTCACTTTATCCGGTGTTTTTTTTTTTTTTTTTTTTTTTTTTTTTTTTGTTTTCAGATTATTCTCTTTTTTTCTTAAATAATTTATCTACCTCAATCAATGTTTTCCTGTGTTACAAAATAGAAGAAAGAAGGGGGAATAAAGATAAATTGTTTTATTTTTCTTCATTTTTTTCTCCTTCTTCATGAATAATAAATATTCTTTAGTCTTAAACAATATAAAAGATTATCAATCAATATATAATTATTTTAAATAAAAAAAAAATATTCAATTTAAATGATGAAGATTTATTAAAAGAGAATATATATATGGCACGAGGGAGCAGAAGTGAGATCTAAGCCAATATTCTCCTCCACTTCTCTTAAGATTCAGGTTGAGCGTTGGGCCGGCTTTTTCTCTCTCTTTTGATCATCTATAATTTCCTATGCTGACCGAAAATCATAAGTCTCTTTCGATAATTGGAAGATTTTTTATATTCATTTATAGGTTTTTAATGGAGAGACGATTAATTAAAACATTGTACGTTGTAGATAATTTAAATTACTGAACATGGAATTATAAGTTCCTCGTGGAAGTAACTTTTAGATATATGAAGACGGAAAAAGCGAGTAACTTTAAAATGTAAATAAATAGAGAGTCGTCTTAGGGGGTTTTATTCGGGGCTTTAATTTTCTTGTTTTTGAGTGAATCTTCTTACTTCTAAAATGTTTATTTACCCTAAAGATCTTCACAAGGAAACTCGGGATATGAGTCCTTTGTTTCTCACAAAATTCCGTGCAAGAAAATGATTATATAGATTACTCAGAAACAACAAAATTTTTATATAATAGACAAAGATGACATCTCCATATTAACATCAACCCTCACTTCCGAGATCCCACATCTTTTGCTCAATTTTTGAAGACTAATAAAAGGATTTGTTTGGCCATTGGAAAAATAAATAAATAAAACTTCATAATTTAAAAATTATTAAAAAAAAAAAAAAGTAAGCATTTCCACAAATCTTCGAAATAAATAAATAATATGGACTTTTTTGTATGGGCCAACATTCACACTCCTCCTCAAGATTATGTATAATTATTTTGGCTTTGAGAAAGGGCGACACGATTGAAGCCCGAAACATAGATTAAAAAATAAAAATTATTTTATTTATTTCTCCTAATGAACTAATCGTTCTATGCAGTTTAGAGTTATAAAGAACTTCATCCTTGCAAACAATAACAAAAGACAAAAATATAAAATTTTTTCACATCCAGAGTTTCGAAGACGTCTTTTATTAGAGTTCACATATTCTTCTATTTTATTAATAGATAGGACTTTTAAGAAAGAATATTTGGTGTAATACTCCATTTTAATGTGCAATGACGTCTTCTTCATACAATTGTGTTTTTACAATTCCATCTAATATATAAACGTGGGTAAGCTATATCAACACAAATTTTATAATCAATATAAAATATAAATACGTTTATATATTAGATGGAATTAATGTCGATTTGCAAAAGAGCCGTTATTGTAAGAAGAAGACGTCATTGCACTGATATCGAAATATTTACGTTAAAATGGAGTATTCCACCAAATATTCTTTCATTGTCTAAAAATCCTACTTAGTTATGATATCTTAACGGCCATCTTCAAACAAATCTTCTTGAGGACTAAATCGCCATTAAAAAAAAAATAAAAATAAAAATAAATTTAGAAGATAGTTTTAAGTATCACTTCACAAAACATACTATGAAACAAAGACACAAAGGTGAAAGGCAAATAGACTATGATTATATTTATATAGATTTAAGAGAACTTAAGGAACTGCGTGTGGCATCCAGAAGAACAAGAGAGCCATCGACATTCGTGCAAGTAAGCATGATCGCGTTGGATCTTTTTTTGATTTGCCCCTTGGGTGTCTCGGTCCTCCTACTCGTTTTTATTTCTCTTGCCGATGCACAAGAGCTCCTCGATATTGGAATATTGAATCAGGGGCTCTTGAGGCTTTGGCGCCGCTTCAACAGCACAGAGGACACCTTTGTCTTGATTTGGTTGGCACTCCTCAGGACCTGGGTGGTCTTGCTACTCTTCACCTCTCTCGATGAGCAGGAACAACCCACTGAATGGATGAACGAGAAGAAGAGTCCTGGTGAGTTGTTCATACAATTATAATAAAATTACTAATCATTTTCGACAACAACTACCTATTCTTTTAAGTTGCTTTATAAAAAGTTGTCAATTTAATTATAAAGGATTAAAAACAATTTATCGAAAAAAAATTGGATATTTTATAAAGATTGAATCTAATGAATTGATGAAATGGCAACCAGTTACCTGAGATAATTATTATATTTCTTCTTTTTTTTATGTAAATAAATAAATTTACGATCTGTTTAGAGGCACAAGTCATAAGTGGCTAGGTCCAAATCAAAGACAAATACGAATTTACAAATTACATAATACAAAACAACAAACAATTAAGAAAACAAATAAAAAAAAAAAATAATAGAAATAGAAATGTATGCTTATAAAAAAAGCAAGTGGCCAGGAGAAAACGACGCATTAGCTATTCCGACATTCGCTTTAATGTTTCCCTTCTTTTCATTAGTCCTCAGGTCGTGCGACGATCTTGGTCATTACTCAATTAGATTTTATTTAACAAGAATAATTAAAGTTTCCTTTATTATTGTTAATAAAGCACATTTGCCTTCGGGTCTGCCCGGAGAGACGAGTAACAGTCACCAAAATCGTTGTAATTAAGCAAGGCCAAGCAAGAACTGCTGAGCCTCGGATGGAGGCCCCGAGAAACAAGAGTGCAGAACGTCCGCCGGAAGACATCGATATTTAATCGTTTAAAACATACTTATTTAAATTGTAAACTCTAAATGGCCTCTGTAGTCGAAAAAAAGTATAAAAAATAATAATAATAATAATAAAGCACTTTTAATACAGAAACTTTGGTTTTGAGAAAATGGGTTTGAATTTAAAATTAAATAAAACAAACAAAAATTGTATCAGTGAAGAGTATTTTTTCATAACTTGATGTACTTAAGTGGGGGGGGGGGGGGGCAGACCCCACAAAAAAAGAAAAAAAAAATTGAAAGAAAAAAAAAAAGGAAAAAAATTAAAAAAGCACATCACACAACTTTCTCTTACCTAGGGTTATAAGGAAAGCGAAGTGATGTGCTGTCACGCCGGATATTTTGCGTCATAGCCGCTTAATGCCAGTTTAATCGATTTCGAGTATTTTAAGAAACATAACAGTTTCTCCCGGCGTTTAGTCGAAAAACGGGCACAATTTTGGGGCGGGTAAGAGTTAATACATTTCAAAGACAATTTAAAAAGTAATTGATATATGAATTTTAATCAAAATCCTTTGAGAAAATCGAAAAAATTTTAAAAAAAGTTCATCAATAAAGTACTAGTACTCTTTAACCGATTTTATTGAAAAGCGTCGATGGTTAAATACATATTTCCAGTTTCGTATATTTTTTCGTTTTTGTAAAATCTTGTTCACAGACACAGATCATTTTTTTAGTCTCAGAAGACCTCAAAATATTATATAAATCAGTTGGTAGTTAAAAAGATGTAAATATATTTTATCAATTTGGACGAAAACCGAAGATCATTAAGCCCTCTACATCTGAACCAAGGGATATATATATATATATATATATATATATATGAACTATTAACATTTTCCTTAATAATACGTTTAAGAGATGTGAGAGGTCCGGGCTCGAATCCAATTTTTTTTATGGGTTAGTTAATGATAACTACTTGGTTTATTTAAACGTCTTTTAAAATAAAAATAAAAGTGATTTTGGCATTTCTCTGTTGCATAATTCTCTTGTGTACATTATATTATATCTATATACGAATAAATCGAAAGCTGTTAAAAAAAATAGGTAGATATCTTTCAAAATAAAATAAAAAGCCTTATAATATGTATATTGCTGGCGGCAAATATCTAAAAAAAAAATATTCTAATATGAATGGGTTTCCAATACTAATGACATTTAAAATATATTGAAAGAGCAAAGGAATTTTGCGTTTTCTTTCGTCGGAAAAAAAATTCAACCCTTTCAGGTCACGATAAAATTTATAATACCAAATACTAATATTTTATCATTAAATTTATTAAAAAGCACTTAAAAATATGAAAAATAAAAATTTAATGTAGGATAGGTCGTTGTTTCGGACCCCAAATTGAGGCAGAGGTATAAAAATATATAATTATCATTAATTCGTACGTTTTTGATTGTTAAAAGGCAAATCTAAATGGAAACACTATCGAATAGGAATAAGTGTGCTACCAATATTCAATACGCAGCGGCTCGTTAGCCACATGCGATTTTTGGTTTGTATTTTTAATTCTAAAGAATATATTAGTAGTATTATAATAATGAAAATTAATAAATATAAGTAAAGGTATAAAAAGGCAGAATGCAGTAAAAAAAGAAGTTCTTAGATGCAAAAAGCCGAAAGGAGATTATATGATAATATCCCTACACGACAATCCCTTTAAAAGAAATAAATATGTATATATAGATTGTTACATGATGTCAACTTTGGGCCTCCCACAAATAGCCAATAAGTGACTGAAGATGGACCAATAAATTTTGTCCGTACCGTCTCCTTCCGGCTTTTGGACTTCTTTTTTTTGCTGCAGTCTGCCTTCTTATTCCTTATCATCCTCCAACAGCAACTAATTACTAATCGTTTAAAGATAAATAAATAAAAATAATTCAAGCTCTCTATTATATATAGCTAAAATATTTATTTAATAGCAGAAATTTTTTTTTGTCCAATTATTAATAAATAATAATGATAATAATAATAAATCACAATACAATTTCATTTTTATGTCAATTCTTTAAAATTTCCAAAAATGTCTCTCAATATAAACATCTGTTATATATATTACTTCACTTCTGTTTGATTGAAAGTAGACAACCCAAATGACCAACTGGATGTTTCGATTAATTGCTCAAGAGCTCAAGAGGCATGCTCACTTGTTATTTTCTATGAAGATGAGATTTATCATGGGTGGCCCGCTCTGGAGAATTAATCAAAAATCCTATTTAATGAGTTAGTCATATTGGTGGACTACTGTCCAGCAAGTCTCCAAACGAATTTATGCAACCGTGCAAAAAAAAAAGACAAATATTTGATTCTGAGGAAGAAAGTAAAACTAGTCTCTTTACTTCACAGCTATAAGGTAAAAAAAAATGTTAAAACGAATGAAAGACTTAAAAAAATAATTTTATAGAATTAAATATAATAAAAAGTCTTGCAGGCGATCAAATCTAGTTCGGATGCAGAGGTGTTATTTTTTCCGCAAATTACGCCCTAATGGCGAAGAAGTTGGATCAGTTTTTGTGGAGCGGCTGAGGTAAATGGAAGCCGAGATGAAGGAATCTGACTTGATTGAAATATAGGTGTAATCAATGATTGTTACGCACACTTACCTTGATATCTTCATAGGGTATGCTTATTTACTGGAGACGGAGCAACTTTTCCAACGCTCACTTGTAAAGTTTTTATACTTAATTTCGTTGTTTCCCAATGTTATTTTTTCTTATTTTTTTATTTAAGTTCATTTTATATAACAATGATGATGATCATTTATTAGATGTCAGATTTCTTATTAAAAAATTCATCCGTAAAATTTAGAAAGTTAAAGTTAAAAAATTGAGGCAAAAAATCCAGAATCCAGAAATGATCTAAAGCAAGTCAGGTGTTAGTGTGATGTCTGTGTGTCTGTGTGTGCGAATCAATTCTATTCTCTGCATCATTGTAAATGGATTCATTAATGTCGTGCAAGGAGCGAATTGTCATGTAATTATTCGTGGTGATGGCCTCAATACAGAGTTTCCCAGGACAGCGCTAATGCTGATTGAATAAGCACCGACTTCCGCCGCCGTTGCCGAGTCACCGTCCAAGATGGACGTTTTTATGATTTTCCTCTGATCTAATTTGAAAATAATTTTCAAATCGTTCTTTGGCCAATCGTTTACTTTCTGATGCGCCAAATTCCGTAAAAACCAAGTAAGAGGAAATTTTTTTTTTAAATAATATTTAATGAGAGATGTTTCCAAGAAGGAAAACTAATTTGGTAAAAATAATAGAAAAACGAGATCGAAACGCCACTTCTATTATTATTATTGGGATTAGAAAATTAGTTCTAACTTTAAAGGCATGTGTAGATAGATAGATAGATAGATAGACAATGCTGGGAGAAAAGAAATAATATTCGTCATTTGAATTGCAACAACTAAGCCCTTCGCCGGGCTGCGCAGCTAGTATATATAGATGTAAAAAATGTAAAATCAAAAATGAAAAATATATTATTATGTTTTTGAGTCCTTTATGATTGTTACTTGGAATGGATGAGTTCCCAATTTTTCACCCAAAATATGAAAATTTGATAATTTTTTCGGCATCTGAGGCCATTAGAATCCTTCCTAATTTATTTATATTAATTGGTAGCCAATATAAACTCCTTTTCTGGCTGATGACTTAGAAGCATTTAAGTTTTAAATTCTGCTGAAAGATTTTCATGAAGCTTAAGCTCTCTGAACATTTATAAAAAAATTTATTACTTGTCTTTACTTTTTTTTTAACTATATATTAATAGATTCTCTTACCATTTGCCCCGTTTCTAAAATCATTTGAATCGTTTCGTTTTTATTTGATTCGATTTTTAATTATTTTGATAATTTTAAAGGCAAATAAAGTTTACTTTAAGAATATGTATACATAATTTTTCTATTATGTATATAGTTAAACTACTAACGTCTCAAAATAAATTGAACAAACTATGTTAGGACACTTCTTATTTTCTTTAATTATTTCATAATCATTAACTTGATTTTCCATTTACGAAATGTAAAATGTTGAGAGTATATATATTTACAATCAATTACAAGAATTTTACTTATTATTAAATGTATTATTTTGTACCCTTTCAAATATAATAATAACTTAAGACAAATGATTGTCTAATATATTTTGAGACGCAGAGTATTTTAACTATAAATTAACAATTTCTAAAGTAAATTTTATTTGACTTGAAAATTGTCAAAATAATTGAAGTGACAGTATAAAATAAAGAATGAAACCCTTCGAATTATTTTATGTTTACTGAAAGTAGATTAGAAAATAGTTTGAGGCTAAATGTAGTGAAAAAAAAAAAAAAAATATAAGTTCAGAAAGCATAAGCTTCATGAAAATCCTTTCTGCAGAAATTTATAATTTGGATCGATAATAATAAAAGGTGATTTAGCCAAGAGGATTGAATCAGCAAACCAATCTTTCATTTCCAGAATGTGAGAACTCGCTCGTTCGAATTAACAGGCACAAAATAAAAACTCCTGAAACGAAATCCCACATTAAAATTTAGAAATATCAAATTTTAAAAAATAAAGTTTAGTACTAATTCATTTTTGTGATTTAGTAAATATTAAAAAAAAAAAAATATTGGAAGAACGGATTTTTTTTATACTCCGAGGGCGGAAACGAATCAAGTGCTTTGATTCTGGAATTGTCATAGATCATTGAGATCTCGATTGCTATTATTAGCTCTCCTCTGGAGGACATCTATGACAAATAACTACCTAAGTCGGGACAAAAGCCTTTGTTTAGGTAAATTCAGTAAAAAAGAAACGAGCCCCCTGTAATTTAGAATTCATTAATTGTGTGTTATATTGTAATTATTTAAATCCTTTAACCCCTTTTTTTTACCACCTTTAATGTGATTTTCACAACTCAATAAAATAAGTTTGAAGGTGGAAAAAAAAAAGATATTTCGGGTCCCTGAACACTATTACTATAATTAATAGTTGTTATTATATTAAATTTAGATTTGTAAATAAAAGGTAAATTTAAATCAAATTAAGGAAAAATAAGGGTGAGAATGTTTTTTTTTGTATTTGTTTTTCTAACAGATGCTGTCTGAAATTTGTTTTAAGAAAAAAATATATAGGAAATTAGTATATTCGAGAAGTATTTTAAAATTTAAACAAAAATATTTTTATTATTATTTGAAACAAAGAAAGTGGAACAGAATCAGGCTCGTATACAAGAGGTCGTGAGGTCGTGAGTTTCTCCACTTAAAACCCCAACATCTAAAAAATATAGCTACTCAGTATAATGAGTATTTGCGTCCAAAAGGGCTTTCTGAATTTTTGAATAGAAACCTCCCAGATTATACTCGCCCTTGGGGGGGGGGGGGGGGGGAAATTTTTTTATTTTTTTTTGGGGCTCATTTTTTTTGTAAATAAGAAAAAAAAGGGGGTTAAATTTGGATCGTGGCTTCAACAAAATTTAACGAGAAAATATAAAATAGAATAAATTTTCAATAATTTGCCTGATAAAATTTCGAAGTGATTAATAAAATCAAATCAGCAAATAGAGTTCATCTATCAACTTTGTCCAACGAGGAAATATATACAAGTAATAAAATTTCACACGTGTGAACAAAAAACGGCGAGGAGTACAATCATCCCTCACCAGGGACTCTGCCGATTGTACACCGATATTCCGCTATAGCCCATTAAATAAAATTATATTCAAAGTAATTAATTATTTAATTTAACGTCACATACGTATATCGTCCGAATATTGCTAAGACCTTCAATAATGATAATAAGGCAGCAGGGCAGCTACATCATCATCATCTCACTAATGACGTTTTAACCGGGCCTTCCTCCCTCTCCCAATCAAGTTAAAATTATGCATTTTTTCTCTTTTAATTTTTATCTTGATAGCACAAGTCGGGGGGAGGTAATGTCATTATTCTAGCTATTCTAGTCAGGGTTTTCTCCTTCGAATGTGTGACAATCCATTAATGCGTCTCAAATTGAAATAAAAATGATAAAAATCTCGTAAAAGAAAATTATGACAAAAGCTCGTTAAATTTTGATGTTTGCATTAGAAATTGTCGACAGAATTTACAAATTTGCTAATAGATTATTTCTTTGGATTAATTTTTAATAACATTGGGAAAGAGTAAGGTGAGTACCAGTGTCTCTTCGTCAAGTGCCGTTTAAAAACTCATTAATTGCATTAATTTCGCATTAAATATCATTAACGATTTCCTTCCTTTTTTTTACTTTTCGAGTGCAATCCTTGTTTGTTTTGTTTAATTGAGTAAATATGTCAAGGTTGTCTGAGGAAATGCCGGGATGCTCGCAAGACGCGTGCAGCCGGAGGCTGCGCTCCTGCTCCAGAGCATCCCTAATTGTTCACGACCTGGCTGTTCCCACACCGACCCGTGTTTCCCAGCATGCTACCGTGCATGGGCACCACCAGGGAGAGTTTAATTATCCTTTTGGAAGTGGATCGTGATCACCAGACGAGAGAAAAATACACACTCTAAGAGTTTCGGGTTCCAGAAATAAAGAATTTATAAAAAAAAAAAATAAATAAATAAATAATAATTAGAGAGCGAACAATATCTGGAAGATAATATTAATTAAGAAGAAAGCAATCATTTATATTTTTAAATGGTTTAATCAAACATAAATATAGGTCTTATTTTAATATACCTCTTCACTTTTCTTCTTCAAATTAAATAGCGAGATTTTGCTAATCTTAAATTGATATAAAAATAGACCTACATTTTGTTTTTTAATAGAGCAAAAAAACATTTATTTTTTAGAAGAAGGCAGCCAGGTTTAATTATTTCAGTAATAATAACCATAATAGGTTAAATGTATTTGTATAATAATAAATAAAGAAACTAGGAGTGAACTTAACATACATCTTAAGCTGCGAATAGTGAAGAGACCAACAACTAAGCTATATTCTCCTTTTGAAACTATAATCATCGGATACAAATTGGATTTAGTTCAACTGTCCCAAACTGGGAAATGCCTAGCCCTTGAGGTTAGCGAAATAAAAAAAAAGGAGTGACGGAAGATATATGAACTTGAAATAAGCCTCATGTGTGAAATAAAATAAATATTGGAATTTTTCTTTCAATTCAACACAGATATGTCCTGGCTTCCTTCCATTCTGCAGCTGGCTCCAAGAATCAAATTGTTAAAATTCATCAATTGATATAAAAGGAAATTAGATATGTCACATTCAGACGTAGACAAAGGCTTAGTTAGATACATTCTTGATATTATACGACTTACATAAAAACAAAATGTGGCAAATAAGGTAAATGAAAAATACTGAGATTTGCTATAAATATGTAGTATAATAATAAACTAGTAAGATCATTCAGTATGCACTTTTAGGTGTTTGAAGATCTCATGTTTTTAAAAGGATCAAGCCATTTTTTCAAAGAATTAAAGTTCATTCATTATTTTAAATAAAAAAAAAAAATCAAATTTGAATCATTTCCAAGACAATTTCATTTTCAATTAAGAGGCTTTAAAATATTTTAATTTTTTTATATTTCCTGTAATAAATAATTTATGGGTTAATATAACATTTTGATAGATTTTGAAATAATAGTCTCTTTAAATACTCTAGTCACGATGAAAATAGTAAGGACGGATAGCGAGGTTAGCTAGTTGCATTTTATAACCGGATGGATATAAAAACCTGAAGAGTTTCGCCGCCCATCAAAACCAGAGGCAAATGCTTGCTTATAGACCGCGATTGATTGGACACGTGTGCTCGCATGCAAGACACGGTGAACTCGGTGGTGGTGGTTTGGTCGTTGGACACCAGGCCACGTGCACCCGAGATCCCATTCCGGACGGACGGACGGATGCAGACCACTTGAGGTGAAAACCAAATTGGAAATAAAAACCCGACTGTTGGGATCGGAGTCTTTTGTCCTTTCAACGACCGAATACCAAATAGTGAGAAACAAAGAAATATTAATGATCTTATGATGGAAATAAAAATCTTCTCTGTGAGGAATTAGAGATTAGTTTCTATCCGATTTCAAAGAATCTCCATGAATCATATCAAAAATTCTTATAGATATAATATAAAAGAGATCAAGAACGGAAGCCATATCTGGATTCAAATTTCGATCTAGGTGACAAACTAAGATCAATTAAAAAAAGTTCAACATATATAATATTTCCCTCCCCTCTTCTACACGATGTCTTAGCTAAATCGCTGTATATTTAAATAAAGAAATTAAATAACATAATGAAATGCTAATTAATAAATATTTATTCATGCGAATTCCTCAGCAGACAATTTGATTTGAGATTTAACAGGGTGAAATACATGTACAAAACACATTAAAAATACAAAATACTCATTTCAACTTATTATCACGTTGACAGTTATAAAATAATTCCACTCAAGGGGAGAATATTTTAACATGCTTTGTGATTACGAGTAAAAGACGAGGGAAAATAAAGAGGAAAATAATATATTTTTGAAACTGAAGAGTTGACTTTCTTTTTGGCAAAATTTTTGAGAGGCAGATCTTTAATGATTAATAAAGAGTTAAAAGGTAGATATGTTGTCAGGGACAACTTTGAAGCCAGGTGGGGGAAAAATGACGAAATTCTGCACAAAAAAATAAAGAAAATTAAAATTTATTAAATTATGTTTAAATGGAATTTTTTATATTAGCCTATAAAAAATATGCAAATTTTAACTTTTAAAAAAATATTAATAAAGAAAAATCAGTAGATAAATAAAAACTTACAAACAGTTTAAAATGACTCCTAGATCCCAAACAATAGCTCTGCAAAATATTAATGGAGTGAATTATCTCGCCTTCGCAATTTGATTAAAACTCTCCCTAGAAAGTGATTAGAGAAAAACACTTCAAATATTAGAGAAAAACTTTTTTAATAACTATTTGTATATAGCAAAGCTTGCATAAATTCGTTCATTTTTGTTTAATAGAAGGTAGGCGACCTAAATGACCAGCTCACAAATTGATTTTTTCTATTACTCTAGAGCGGACCACGCAATTGTTAAATCTCCCTGGGAATTAATAACTGAGGCGTGGACTCTGGAGCAATTAATCGGAAAATCAATTTGTGAGTTGGTCATTTATGTCGTCTACCTTCCATTAAACAATAAGAGAAAGTAAAAACGAAGGAATTTATTTATTTTCGAAACAAAAACCAAATAAATTTCTCAAAAAAAATTTTTAAATATAGTTGAAACACAGTAATAAAATCATCATTTCTCTAATATTTTAATATTCCCCAGATATTGATACTTTTTGAAATTTTCTTTTAATCATATTTATTAGCTGCACAGCTCGTCTTAGATGGAATCCATACCTCCTTAATATCTACCGTATTTTTATAATATCTATACCAATTCTTTTTTTAAATACCATGGGTGTATAAATTCGTTCGTTTTTGCTTTCTGGAAGAAAGGCAACCAAAATGACAAGCTCAGTTCAATTTGATTCTGGGAGAAGGTATCAAGTATTCGGCAATATGTTAATTTATAGGAAAATTTAACAACTGTGCATGTTTGGTCTTCTCTAAAGGAGCTCTTCGGGAATCCATTACCGAGTTGATTATTTGGGTTTACCTTCCAGCAGTTCAGTACTTCTGTAGTTATAAAGGATACACGGAATTTTATTATTTTTATCATAATAAATTTCAAAGTGATTAAATGTCAATTTCAGAATTTTTTTTATAATTATAGAAAATGATATAAACAAGTCACAAAGTATTAAATTATAAATAAACACATAGTTTTCAGGTGTGTGAGGATTAAGTATTTTTTCACGGGTTTCTTTCTAATATCCATAAAGTGGTTTTGAATTTATTATTCAATAAAAACGTTTATAGAATATGTCTAAATTACTAGCGTAGGAATTGAAAATGAAGGTGATGGAGATTATGGGGGAAAGTATCAAGTATTGAGCAATATTAAAAATATTTAAAGAAATCTATAAAATGTTTTCCCAATGATTAATAGTGATAAAAAATGGATAGATTATTTCGTGTTTTGATGCTGGGAGGTAAACCCAAATAACTCAGTAATGGATTTTTCGATTAATTGCCCTAGAGAAGGCCAAACATGCACATAGTTGTTAAATCTTCCTATAAATTAACAAATAAGTATATTTTAAAGGAACTCTGGAGATTTAATCAAAAAATCAATTAGTGAGCTGAGCTTGTCATTTTGGTTGCTTATCTTTCAGAAAGCAAAAAAGAACGAATTTATACACCCCATGGTATTTAAAAAAGAATTGCTATAAATATTATAAAAATACAGTAAAATATTAAGGAACCATGGATTCCATCTAAGACGAGCTGTGCAGTAAATATGATTAAAAGAAAATCTCAAAAAGTATCAATATCTGGGAATATTAAAATATCAGAGAAATGATGATTTTGTCGAATATAAAAAATTTTCTTTTTTATATTTAGAAGTCAACTATACAAGGTTCAATAAGTTATTCCCCCATTCGTTGAAGTTGAAGATTTTGAACTAAACAAAAATATTATATCGAACCTGAGAGCATGACAAGAATAAATTATATCTTCAAGTTGGAGGGAAAAAAATTGAATAGGAGTAATTTCCCATTGTTATTAGAAAGTGCTAATTTGTAAACAGCAGAAAAATTTCAATTCATTTTTAAAGTCATATTTTCCACGTCCAAGAATGAATGATATATTTTATATAACATGAAAAAAAATCCAGTCAATTTCATGATTCCAAAAATCTTATCCTCATTCTAAAATTTGGAAGACCAAAAGATGCTCCGATCAGGCATATCGCAAACTCGATTCCCTACTCTTTGCTTCTTGAAGCGAGGGAAGCCTAATCCATGACCTCTCTGGAATTCCGAATTTCTTTTAATTTTCTTCAAAAAAGGAATAATAAATATTTTATTGAAAAGTAAAGTATAATATAATTTTTTTTAATTGGACAAAGAAAGAGAAATTGTTTCAAATATTCATATATACATAATATTCTCATTTCGTAGCATTTATTTCCCAATAGTGCTTGTTGTTTTGGTGCTGGCTGATTGAAAACCATCGAGGCTCCTGTAACTTTCCGGTTGGCGTAAACACAACCTAGTGACAATTTGGCTCTATCATTCATGAAATTTAAACAAGTAGAGGATTGCTTTATGGCAAGATGCTAATGACTCCCTCTCTCTCCTCTTCATTGGGACATTTTGGTGTTCTTCTCCCGAATTTGGCACTCAGGCCAGTCAGGACATTTATTTATATTCTTTCTTTGAAGCTTCTCTCTAATTCGAAGCTTATCTCTCGATAAGTATTTTATTCAGGACCGCCTCTCATCTTCTATAAGAAAAAATTCACTAACACTTTGATTAATGTGCATTTTGGATCTGAATGTTAATGATGTTGGTGAATGGAGAATTTCATTCTTATTTTATAGGATAAGGTATACCCACAGTACATGACTTTATAAAATATGAAAAGTAGAAATAATATATTATAATATACTAAATTTTTGCAAATTTCAAAAGTCTTTTTCGGCATCAGAGATCGTTCTTTTATTTATTTATTAATAAGCAGCCAATATAATTTAAATAAATTTTATCGATAAGGACGGGAAGCAAACCACGTGGAATACAAACCAAGAGCTTTACCATTGTTCCTATGAAAAGAGTAGCCCTATGTTGGAGTAAAGGTAGAAGTCTCACTTCACATTCCAAGAGTCACTGGTTTTATTCCCGCCCTGACCGATAAAATTATAAAAAATAAATAATCTTCACATCCCTTTCATTTGAACTCGCATAAAAAAATGTTAAATAAAATTTATTTATAATATTATATTGGCTACCATTTGATTTAAATAAATATGGAGAGAGTCTAAAAGGCCTCAGAAGCCGAAGAAGTCAAAGTATCTTTTTACTGGGATGACACCCGCTCTAGTCTGAGATTGCGATCAAAAATTAAATAAATTTTTCTTACTTACTAGACTTAAGTGTAATAACTAACAATCTTGAAAAGGAAAATGGTGTTTCACTTCAGATTTTTAAAAGAAAAGTTTCATACAAACTTTATTTATTCCAAATGTGTGCTTCATCTGAATCTTTCTGAGATGACTTAATGAATTTATTTAATTATTTTGTAGAAATAAAGTCGTTTTTTGATTAATCATACGAATGCAGACCAAAGATTAGATCTGTAAAAAATTGTTAATGTTGTTATTAGTTATTATAATTTATATAGTATTTCAAAATTTCAAAATAATAGTTACCATCGTTTTAAAAATTAGGACTTCTTCTGTCTTCTCTTTTCTTCTTTATTTCTTGATGGCTTCTTTTTTAATATAAAAATTAAAAATTTTCACAAAAATTATATAAATTTTATAAATTTTGAAATCTTTATAGGTAGAGAATATATTTGGTGCAGAAGAAGCCAGAAAGTGAAGAAAATGAAATGCAGAAAAAAATTTTTGAGAAAAAATATCATGTTATAAATAAAAAATTTTATAAAATTTTATAACATTTGTCTCAAAAATGTTTTTGTGCATTTCTATTTCTTCACTGTCTGACTGTTACTGCATCGACTCTATAAGAAATAAAAAAATTAATATTAAATTTTTAAATATATATATAGATTCAGTATAAATCCATACCAAAAAAATTAGCTAAACTTTATTATTATTAATTTCCAAAAAAAAAAAAAAAAAAACTGAGTCTCCTTAAAAGAATTATTTTTCGACTTACAAATTAATTACATGCCGATGCGCAGGTTACACCTCGAAGACTGGTGCTTTACAGGACAAGCAGGATGTTAAGAAGTAGCCTAGAAGTCGAAATGACGCTCTTCACAGAGTTGAGAGACTGAAGAGGAATCGAAAAATCTAAAAAAAAAAAAAAAAAATGTGTATAATAATCTTTTAAAGAAATTTTTAAAAGTTTAATTTTAAATAAATTCAGGAAAAGGGGAAATTGCCCAAACCAGCACACAAAAGAGGCTTTTAAAGAGGAATACCTCTGTGAAAATCTCAAAAGCCACTGGCCCTCTTAGACTGTTAAGAGGGAGGATAATTGCTGGAAATACTACTAAAATTTTGAAGATATAATTGCCTTCTTCTCGTACTTTTTCTACAATCTCAGTGGAAAATTATTATAGTAAGGTTTCGATACATTTGCAGAAAAAAAATTTAAATAAAATTTATTTTATACGTTTTACACATTAAATTATTCTTTTTACATGTTTTTCATTAAATTATTTATAATTAATAACATCAGCAGTGTCCGTTTGCCCTACGATATCGAGAACCCCTTAGAGGCACTCGAGTGGGG
>JAAAKE020068549.1:0-25166 GCA_010014785.2 Anisolabis maritima
GAACATCCTAGTTATATAATACTATATGTATTTGTTTAATTATTTTTTTTCAAGTTCTTACTATTGAGGTCGTTAAATAAAATATTTTCCTTATTATTTGTGAGCTAAATGAATCCTCTGGACAAATTTTCAACCAAATCAGAGAAGAGGCAGTTTTACCATTTTCCAATATTTATATTTTCCGAAAATTAATGTAATTATTATAAATAGCATGTTTTAAGCTTTTTATTTTTTTTTTTTAAATAAAGATGAATTTACTTTCAAATTAAATAATTACTATGTTAAAGCTGTCCGATTCCACTGTGTCACTCTGTATATATAACTCTAACATTTAATTTAAATTAGATTATATGATTATATAAAAAAATGTTAAAAATTTTTTTTTAACTTGATTAAAACCAACTAAGCACATCATTTATTCTAATTCATATTTTCAACTTTAAAATAAAATAAATTTGTGTTTTAATAAGCAAGATATTTTTTAAATTAATCCACTTTAAGCTGAATATAATATTTGTCTCTCGTATTATTTTTTTTTTTTTTTAATTTTCTTACCTTTTGTAATTTTATCATTATTATTATTATTCTTTAAATTATTTCAGTTAATAAAGAGTATTTATATTTTAAGTAAATTAACTTTTTAAACTACGTAAAGTAGATTAAGGTTGTTCTTTATAATTATAACAAACAACAGTATCTATTGGAATATTAATTAAAACCTTTCTAGAGGTTTGAATACATGAAAATAATTTCTTTTTTATTAAGTGACCTTTGCAAATAAAAATTTAAAATACAAATTATATAAAGATTTTATAAAAAAGGTGTAGTAAAAATCTAAATCCCGATATCGAGTCAGGGACGTAGTTAGAATATTTTTCAGCATAAAACTAAGCCCAGTTTTGCATTTTACATTTGGCAATTGAGTATTTTAGTTAAAAATGCCAAAAAATGTGAATTTCTTTTTTTAAAGAATAGACTTTATTTTATGAACTAGACACTAACTTTACTAAATATAGACGACTTAGTAAAAGATTTATATATCCGAATATATTTAAATTAAAAATGAATAGAAATTTAAAAAATTCAGAGATATACTCACCAAATAAGGGAATTTGGTATTAAAGACGACCAGCGTGGATACGAGATATGAATGTGGCGGCCTCTCAGCCCATACTGAAGAGAGCTTACCAGTTGCAGGGCAGCTGTGCTTGCCTGTAGACAAGTTGAAACAGGAATCAGACTCTAGAAAAATATATTTAGATATAATTATTAATATATTTATTATTAGTGGAGAAGGAATGTGAATGACTTAAGAAAGTGATAAAATTATTACATCATTACCCATTTAAAGTAAAATGCTTCTAGAATATCCCATGGCTTTAAAGTTAAATCATATTTATATAAAAGAAAAGAAAATATATTTTTCTATTGTTATTTATCAAAAAGGTATTTTAATTATTTTTTTTAGTCAAATAAAATAAAATATCTCTGTGACTAATAAACATAATTGTTTTTTTTCTTTCATTAGAAATATTTATATCGAGACGAGGGACGGGGCTATTTTAATTTTTGGATTTTAAAAATGATGGTTAAGATTTAAAAAACCTTTTATTCAGTTACATTTTTTTTTTAACATTTCATAAAAACATAAATTTCTGGAAAATCGTTTTTTAAAAATAAACTATTTTACTTTAAGAAAACCTAATCATAAGAATGATAAAATGACAATTACCCTTTCTTTTAGACGGGTCTGTACCAAAAGTTAATCTAATTGAAATATTATTGCCTGAAAGGAAATATAAAAATGGCTACATCTGTCCAGAGACCGACTATAGGTTACGTGAGGGTCACAACAGTTTATTTTACTTTCTACACCTGGCACCTTTTTACGACGCTATGGCTACGTTTGCGATAGTAAGTTATTTGAAACTATAGATTATTTTATTATTTGATAGTGTATACCAATTCTCTATGTGTGTGTGAAAAATATTAAAAACGAAAAAGGTTGAAATTTGATATAGAAGTTAAAGGAAGTTTGCAGAGTAACTAGGAATTTTGGCAAGGCGCCAGGAATAAAAAATGACCTTATACGAATTTTGGATTTCACATTTACAATAGTTTAGTTACGGTCCTGGGGATATAACTACAACGATTTGAATAATCAGTTGTACGAAAATACCAACTTTATTAAGAATTTTATATATTTTGTTTTTAATTGTTATTGTTCTAATAAACAACCGTGAATGACCGTGGAGAAAAAATATCTTTAAAAATAAATAAAAAAGAAGCCAGTCCGACATTTGATATCATAAATATAAAAATAAATAATAATTACCAAAAATTTCGAGCAGATTCGTGTAAGGAAAAAAAAGATTTATGATGCATTAGGCACGAGGCATCCCTCTCATCTGAAGAGAAAGGGAACAAGTAGGCGATGTTAAGCGTCCAGCCAGTTGAGGAGAGGGAGAGCACCCGGTGGAGGGGGAAATCAACAATTTGTTAATAAGGAGAGGGATGAAGACCTACTCTCTTTAATTTAGAAGTGGGAACAACACCCAAGTCTATCAATTATTTAATTTTATCCTTTATCGAATTAAAAATTCAAGAAAATAATCAAATAAATAAAAACTATAACTAAATAAATAAAAACTATATCAAAAGATAAAAACTATAGTTATAATATTTTTTTTTTTTGTACCTCGTTAAATACCACATTTTGGGCAGTATTACATATATACATAAATATAGTAAATAAATTATAAAAAAAATGTGAATATATCTATCTCATCATCAAAATCACATACATGTATCGATTTAAATTGATAAAGACATGACTAGAGGCTAATTATAAATATATGGCTAAAAAGCCATGAGGAAGCGATTAGTCGAGGGGATAAAGTAGCTAAGCTTTTAATCCTAAGTTGTAGGCAGTTCAGCTCCATGGCAAAAAGTTATCAAACTATTAGTGATGCCTCCTCCTGGGGAAGGAAAAGGGAACCCGGCCCAGGATTATTTCCAAGAAAGTTACTCTCTCAAGCAACCACAACTATACGAATGTCTTAAAAGAGAGAAAAATATTATGTATTTCTTCCTAGATATTAAAAATTGGATAGTGAATTTATATACCGGGTTAATAACGCTATTAAAAAACCGGAGAATATAATAATTCTTTTAAATGTATGACTTTAAAAAATCTCTTCGATATTTTGTTTGTAAACAACCTAGCCAATTAGTGGTCGGGAGTTTAAGTCGATCCCCTATTTTAAAGTTGATATTTTACTTTTAAGGGTCGGCTTTTAGGGTATTTTTTGGGGCCACAAATTGTTGAACCCTCGGGCTTAGTCTCGTTTGCCTTACGATAACTTAAACTACTTTGGTATATCACCTATTCAGAATGAAAAACAACTCATCGTTTAGAAACATGAACAAGAATATAGAGCTTCTCAACATTTATTTGAGAGGTCTAAATTTCTCAACTTTGAACTTTCATATTGTTCAAACGATTAGCTCTGTTTCAAAATTAAGCCAACCGACATTGGATGGAATTTAATTAAAATTAAAGTTTTTTTTTTTTTTGAAAAAGTGAGTGAATTTATACTCTCGAAAGTCCAAAAAGGTAGAGAGGGTGTTATAGACGGTGCTTGTGGTTGGTTGGAGACCTATTAGTGCGAATAATTTTTGATTTTCATAGTTATAAGATTTCTGGATATAAAAACATCGAGATTTAGGAGAAATAAATTAAAATGGCAGGTGGCGATTGGTGTGCGTAACAATGAGGCAAGATAGTGTAAAAAAGCAACTATTTCTATTAAAAATAATTTGAATCAAGAGCTAAGACAGGCTGGTAGTACTCTATCATTTAGCATTTGCTTATGCAAGGATACAATTGAAAGCTTGTGATTATAAGAGGTTTTATTTTTTAATTTTAAACATTTTTTGCTAGAGAGGGGAACGTTTTAAATATTATAAGGAAAATATGACGAGGCTGCTTTGATTAAAATAACAAATGGAAATATATTTTTATAATTAAAAAAAAGGTCAAATACGAGAAAGTTGGAAAGCATTTTAGGATTTGGATTCTGGAAAGTTTTTAATTTAACCCAAAATATGTAGAAATGATCAACGTTGCAAAATAGAAAAGATTTATTGATTGTTGCAAAGAACTAATTCCACAAAGATTTCTCCAAGATTAATAGTCTTATTCAATGGGCTATATATTAGTAATTCATTTCTTAAATAATCTTAACTTTTTTCATAAAGAATCGAAATGGACGCAAGGTACTTTAATAATATTGTATTTATTCTGACTTTAAAATGGACAGAAAAACATCAAAGAAGATGATATGAAATTTTGTATGTCGGAATGGGTTTAGCCTGGCTGGCTACCAGGTACTCGAGGAAGGGTGCAGGCGATGGTAGGCGCCCGGGGGCAGCAGCCGACTGCGCTAATCGATTGAGCCCTGCCAACCCCGTACCTTGCTTGGAACCGGAACCGAGTACCTTCCAAGCCCCCGTCTTCGAGCTCAAGAAGTCCGATAGCGTTTCGGAAAAATCGAATTACGCCCGGAGGCGGTCGGCGGCGGCGGCCGCCGACCTTCCCAAAATATTATGCCTGATTTCTTCATGTGATTACTACGATTAATGCTCCATCAAAACTTGGCAACTTCAATTAATTCAAGTATTTCTAAACATTCCTTTCTCCTAGTTATATAATAAATTGCAGTCAAACAAATACTCCAAACTTTGTTCACTAATCAATTAGAATAAATATTTTATCTTCGACCGAAAGAATTTCAGTCAATATTATATAAAAATTTTATGAGGAATTGGGTAGAAAAATTGCCCTTTATAATTTCTGATTTTAAATAAAAATTTCATTACAAATTATATGTTATGAAAATAGTTTTAGAAAGTCGAACAAATTGTTTGTTTGTTTTTTTTTGTTTTACAATTCTTTATTCGAGGGTTTCCCAAAATATGGGCCGCAAAAAAATTTTAAAATATGACAAAAATTAATTCGGTGTCTGAACATAAAAGGTATATACAACTTTATTACTTATTATTAATGTACAAGCAATATATATTTTTAAAACAGACAACTGAACAGAATGAATTTATTTTTATAAAATACTATAGTTTATTTATTTAATTTTTTTAGAACATAATATTTATATTTGTAATAGTAAATATGAACTCGCTGTTTTTTTTTATTATTTATATTGTTCTACATTAAATAACTTAGTAATTACTTTTATTTTCTATTTAAGGCAGTACTCAGGTAGGTCGCAAAAAAATATTTCTTAAGAGTGGGTATTTGGTCTATAAAAGTTTGGGTATCCCTGCTTTATTCTATTTATAAATAAGCTTAATTAACGTTATGTTAGTTAATGCCCCAAGATAGAAAGGATTAAAATTATCCTAATCCTATTATAGTAGTTTGATAAAGCGATGCATGAACTAAAACCCCTGATTATTAAAGTATTTATCTAATGGAAAAAAAATTTATTTATAATTCAGAGAGATCTGATTGATTTTTGTTTACGGGAAATGAATACCAAGTTTTTTAACGAAATAATTATTTTGAATCGGAAAATGTATTATGTAACATCACTTACATTAATATTTGGACACTCTATAGAATCTAAAGGGTGAATTTTGAGAGTGTTTGTTTATGGTGGATTGAAAGGCGAATCATTGTGTACCCAAATATTAATTCAAGGGATGGTATGTGTTATTATACCTATATGAGAGGTGATTTATATTTTAATACCATGAATGAATTACCGATCTTAATATCAAAAAAGAAAATTTTTTGAATGACTTAATTTTTCAAGTTGCTTTTTTATTGCAGTGTCGTATAATAAATGTCCGTTAATTAATAACATAATGAAAAAATACCTAGGTTTAAACATGATTTAATTTTTATTTTTTTTTATTATAGTATTATTATACAAAATAAAAAATTTAGTCTACCTTTTTATGACTTTTTTCAATTTTTTTTTTAATGCATTGTCGTAGAATAAAGAACCCACATTCATCTTATCAGAACTATTTTTTTAAGGAAGAATGCTGACGAAGATGAAAAACATACAGGCATTTATTATGCAACTGGCTTTTTAGTTTATTCTTCAGTCTACGACAAAAAAAAAATTATTTTACAAAAAAAAATTTATTTTAACTTATTTATGAATTTTTTCAAGGGCCGTATTGTAGAATGAAACACTTCACTATTGATCATCTTCGACTTTGGTGTGTTAGGATGGTACCTTTATGAAACCAGGGCCTACACAGATGCCGAAGAGGTCCATTAAAAATGTAGTGGAAATAGGTCGGGATTTCTTACGTAACCAGCTAAATTGAGTGGCTTCATTCTACGATACTGCAATAAAAAAACTTTTTAAAGATTCATTTAAAAAAAGTAGATAAAATTCCAAAATAATAAAAATTAAGTTCTGATTAAACCCAAGTATTATTTTTTCAGTTTAATTTTAATTTATCAAAAGATAAATAAAAAAAAATCAAAATATTATAAATTATTTCAAAAAAATAAAATAGTCTATTTTATTTTTATTAAAGTTCAATATTTGCTAAATTTAATTATATTTTGTAAGCTCCTTAAGCTTGATCAATTTATATCCATCTTCGTTTTGTTATTTCAAGGATAAATGGAGATAAATCCATCCATTCATCAAATATGTTTATATTAAAGAAAATTTTTAATCATATATATCTATTATAAAGAATGGAATTAAATTTAAATTAACTATGCAAATAAGAAATTTTAGTATTTTTTTTTTTTTGGTGAGTTATGGCTTGGCTTGCAAAAGAAAACTAATGCATATAGACAGTGTTAAATAACAAAAAAATATTGGCAAACCTTTTTCGGGAAAAGGTAAGCGCATTTTTTGTCACATTTTGAGGACAGTTTGTCAATAGTTGAGATTTAGGTCTCTTGGTATTAGGCAAATAAATTATGTCGGGTTCTAGGGTCTTTAGAGTAAGAGGGAATTTAATTTAGTCCCTAAACACTAGGATTAGTTCAGGTAGTGTTAGGTCATTGCATCCTCGTTAAGGTTTTAACCAGGCAAACCTTAACACAAGTTAACGATTGTCTTGGCTCTGAATTATTAATCCATTTTTTTCGATTTTCTATATGACTACAGCAAAATCCCGATCAACAACGATCGAAATGAAACTAATGTATGATATATGAGTCATTCCATAAGAAATGAGTCAAATGTTCACAACCGATACACACCTTCATGTTATTAATAGCTTTTCTTTACATAATTTATCAAAACAATTTTCATTACATTGAAATATAATTATATTATATATAATACAAATAATTTGGAGAAATTATGTATTATTAACACGAAACTATGTGTTTATAGGAAAGTTATTACAAAAAATAATATTATTAAAAACAAAAGATACAAAAATATATTTATTATATTATATCCAAAATATATATTATAAAAATATAAATTTTTTTTTGTCTTTTTTATATTCATATTAATTTTTGTGATGACTATCTTATAAGCAGTTAGTATAAAGTATTTTAGCGAGCCGAGCATTACTGCCTTTTGCATCCGTCCTGCAATATTTTGTGCATTCTGATTGCAGGCCGGAATGATTTGGAGATTAGAGACCAGCGAGTCATTCATTCCACTGAGGACGCCAATAATAAGGACCACTATTTTTACTGAGTAACCTCCATGCATCTGTCTCAGTTCGGCCGCAAGATCTTGATACTTGGTCCGTTTGTCCTCCTCTTTGACTTATTCGACTAATGACTAATGACGTCTAATCTCAAATGGTCGGAGATCCGCGAGGTTACCCTGGAGTCCCCTCCTTCCAGTCAGGTCCAGTTCCAACCCTAGAGACTCTGAGACCTGCTTTGCAGGTTCTCGTAAATGGGTCTTGCATCTTTATAAATCTTTTTCCAGAGGTACTCGACCTGTTCCGCCATTGGTGGATGCGTGATAATAGACTTTTGCTCTTTAAACAGTCCAGTCGCTCAAGTGGTCTGCACATCCTAACATCTGCCTCCGTTCAAGTGGCGGGCTCAGCTGGAACTAGAGATTGAGCGACCGAATATACAGCACAATTGATCGCCCATAGTTCGGACTCTTCCGAAATCTGATTCGAAAGCAGTCCATTTATTCGTACCAGTGGTTCTGGCTTCAGGGGGAATTTTTGATTTATGTTCCCCTTTCTTCGGTCCAGATCATTGGCATCGTCAGCGGAAATGGCACTGACCGACGGGTGAGGCTGGAGATATAAAGATCGTCTGAAGCTCGATCTTCTGCTTGAGCGTCTTTCCCCGGATCTCCGCGGAGCGTTTACGTATCCTTGACGACGAAGGTAGGCCACGTAATCCCGAATGTTTTGAGGGGTCAGTTTACTCAGCTCTGGATGCATCCCACACCACTCCTGATGCATCCGAGCCATGGAACCTCGCTCCGCGGGATTTCTGTTTTTGTAGCATCCTAGCAGGTCATACCGGAGTCTGTTCATCCACTCCACTTTGGTCGTTGTTCGTTGCCGGGTCGTCGTAATGTTTGTACCGTTAGGTCTCCCGGCAGCTGTACGAGAGTCTGTATCCGCACCAGACATTCCACCGGGGGTGTTGCGCGTTCTCTTTGCGAAAACCGCTGTCCGTCAGGACGTAGTAGCGCGGGTGATTAGCCCTCACCAACCCCTGGCATTCAGGCAAATAGGGCTCAGATGCGCCACTCGGTCTGCCAGCAGGCTTGCGCCTGTAGGCCTCGGAGGGAAGGGACGCCAAATTCCCTTTCAATCAAAGACTGCCGTACCCGTTTATTATTATATGGGTTTAATAAGTTTATTAATTTTTTCTTAAGAATGTCTTATATACCTATAATTTCTTCTAATTCTAATATTATTATTTTTATTTTTTTTTTCTTGAGAATTAATTTATATAATTATGATTGATATAAAATGATGCGGGATTTAACTCAATATTTCAGGAGAATTAATGTCATTTTAAAAAACAAAAAAAATATTTAAATCAATAATAAACCTGATTTTAGAAAAATTCGTTTAAAATATAGAGATTCTAGTAATTAGTTCCATCACATCTAAGAGATTCTAAATCGTAACTTGACAAATATCTATCTATGTTATGGATAATTATATAATGCAGCTGATGAAAAAAGTGGCGATTATCTCTCCTACCTATTCGGGAATGGGATTTTTCAGGATTTAAGAAGGGAAGTGATGGGATGAGATGTTGGGATTTGGGATTGGGGGTTGACACGAACATTGCAGCCACTTGCTGAGGAACGATCGAACCTTGTCCTCGGTCCCACGCCCTGGCCATCGGATTAACCGGACATCCTCGTTCTCAAGTCCTTTTTCCAAGAGAAAACAGCACACTACTCCCCACTCTCACCAAACACACACACACACATAATATATTTGTTCTTCTGAGTAGCCTGAATTCAACTTAATCTGTTTTAATTTGAACTCTACGAGGGAAATTAAACAAACAATATTTTAGTTAAGTGCTTGCTTGCTTGTTTGATTTTTTGATGAGAAGGAAGTACAATGTCAACTAAACAAAATAAAAATTTGATTTAAACTATTAGTTTATTAGTTGTCTATTTATAATAAAATTTGTAATTTTATATTAAAATGGTGTGAAACAAAACTTGTTTATACAATATCATTTTAAAACACTTTAGGCTAAATTATTTATTACTCTTAAAATATTGTTAAACGAAAAATAACAAAATGAAAAAAATCAAACTCGTATACTGGGCACCATTAATTAAGTAAATTTTCGGTTTAATTATGGTTTCTTTGTAATATATTTCAGTTATCCATGTGTTCTTCAGATACAATTCATATACAAATTACAAAGTGTGTTACATCTAGAGATCTGTTGAGGTTGTAATTTATTTATTGAAAATAAAAAAAAAAATTCTAAAACAAGAATCAATTAATATTTATGATAGATCAATTTGAACCAAAATCTGCATTTGGAATTATAAGTATTTCAATTTAAATATAAAATTTTACCATAGAATGATTGAAATTGAGTGCTTACTTCTTATGGAAAAAATGTCAAGAGTATATATGTCAATATTTCTCATAGAGAAAGACCAGACATCGAAATGAATCATTTTACTTTTGTCGATTTGAAATGAATGCAACCAGGGTTTGCTTTTATCTCAGATCTATTTTTCCAGCGCTATTACTGTACCTGCATTTCTTTAGAGAATAAAATAAAAAAAAACAGACGTTGCAACACTTTCCCATTCTTTTTAGACATCGCTAATCATATTCTATGGGAATATAAGATGGTCGCTTTACATCTCTTATCGGGTATACAAGTCATGTCAAGTTCAATTTTATTGTTATTTTGTTAGGTTATGTTTTTTATATAAATAAATCTTTTCATTAATTAAATTTAAAATAATATATTGGCTACGAATTAATATAAATAGATAAGAACTTAATCTAAATGGCCTTAGATGTTAAAAAAAAGTCTTAAAAAAAATTTAATTAAAAAAAAAAGTCTGAGTGATTATATAAAATTCTAAAGTTTTTACTCTATGATGACGTATGCTTATTATTTTATAACCATTTTTTTTTTTTTGCTTTTTAGAGTAAATCCCCTCCCACTAAAGGTATTATTATTATTATTATTATTATTATTATAAAAATTGATCCAGAGATGGAGAGAAACGTCGTAATCATTATCACCTAGTTTCAAAATATTTGGCACAATGAGAAAATTGTGGTTGAGTTAAATATTTGCCTTACGGCACCTTACGGATCGATTCGTTTCAAATTTTAATAACTTCTTTGTCACTTATAGGCCTATAAATTTCTTAAGTTTCATTCTTTTCTGATGAGTGGTTCCAGAGGTATAAGCCAAAAGAAAAGATACACATACGCACAATAAAATTTTTTTGCATTTTTGATGTCCTTTTGACCTGAAAGGTAGATATATTTTTAAAAATTGGCGGCAAAATTTTTTATGATCATAATCCCCTTACTATTAAATATAAGAGCGTGGGAGAGTAAATTGAAGATAATATCAATATTCGAGGTTTGGAAAAGTTGTTTGTTGGGGGGAGGGGGGGGGGGGGAAGAAATGAAATTTGTCCAACCTTTTAAACTCTTTTAACTCTTAAAAACTCCCAAGTCTTTTGAATACCTAAAAAAAAGACCGCAAACGGTCATTTTTAACAGCTCATTTTTATTTCTTTACTTGAAAAGAATATTTTATATGATTCTTTTTTTCTTATTCGCCATTTGGATTGAGGGAACTATTATAGCTGCAAATCAATTCAAATGGGAGTTGATAAAAAGGGCAAAAATGTGTTAAAATAACTAAGGAAGACAATTCATTTTTAATAGATTTAAAAATATTATCGCCTATAAATAGTGCCGGTTCAAGGTTCCGGCAACTCGGGCAGTTGCCCGGAGCGCCATGTGCTTAGGGGCGTCATCAAGGATCTTCCAATAAAACGTTTTTTTTTTTTTTATCCGGCATCTGTGGCTATTTAGACTCCGTCCTTATTTATTTATACCAATTGGTAGCCAATATAATATAAATAAATTCTTGTCGCTCAGGACGGGAAACACACCCCTGATCATTGGTACGTGAGGCAAGACCTCTACCTCTGTACCAAGAGACAGGGCTAACCAAAAAAAAAAAACGTTATAATTATACTTAAAAAGGGCGCGGAAGTTCAGCTTTTCTAGAGCGCCAGGAACCATAGAGCCTGCCTATAAATAATAAATAAAGATGGGGCAGAGAATATTTAAAGAGTGGAATGAGTTCAAATAAATATGACAAAAATCTTCCTAAGAAAAAAGGAGAAACCTATTTCATAAATAAAAGTAAATTTTGTTTTAATATAACTCTCAAAATAATTGAATTTTTGAAATTTCCAACAGACTTAAAAAGTCCTAACTTCTATAAATCCACACTAATTCATCATTCCTCCCAAAGCGACGTTTGTCCGCAATACAAGGGAATCATCAACATCCCCATGTCGTTAAACTCGCGACTAGTAGGATTAGTCAATTCCAGTCTTCCTTTATCCCGATGACCTCCTGTGACTGGGACATATTCCTGCTACTCTCTTCCCAAAAATTACAATCTCCAACTTCCAAATCCAACCTTTAAAGTCCCCACTCCCTCCTGTTCTTCTTGGATGCACGAGAAAAAAAGTTTCAAATTCGTTGTGCTAATACAGATTTCCCAGAATTATTTTCTTGTTTTGTAATTTAACTTGGATTACCAGGCTAAAATAAAAATATCTGAATTGTGTTCGATATTTTCGAAATGGTTAATTCCTGAATATATTCTCATTTAAATGATTTTTTACTTTCTTTTACTTATTTATGTTAGAAAGGATTGTGACCGCAAAAAAAATCAATGTCGAGATTTCAACAGAAATACACGTTTTGAGGTCCTCTAAAAGGCTAAAAAAATGTGTCTCGCAAAATGATCTGTCTGTGTATGAACAAGATTTCTCAAAAAAGAAAAAACGTTCGAGGTTACAAATCTGGTAAAGAAATATAATCTATATTTGGATGAAAATGTTACTAACACAGCTTAAAAAGTTTTCGAGAAAATGGAGTTTGTAATTAGAGCCGAGGGTCCGTCAATTAAATATTTTAAAATAGTTTCCCTTTGGAAATTTTTTTTCTTTTTTTTTTTGTTAAATTCTATTTTTAAATTCTAAAAAGTTTAAGCAAATCTATTTTTAATTTGAAAACATTGGGGTACATGCCTTTAGACCTAAAATAACGATTCCTAAATGGATGTGAGTTAACGTAATCCAAGAGGTGAAATGGTTCATATCCATTTGATCCGATAAAAAAAATTAAATAATAATCAAATCTTTCTAGTTCGCTGATTTTGTACAAAAAGCTCAAAGTCTACTGAATTAACGCTAATATTATTTTATTAAATTAATATTCGTTATAAAGTATATTATATCATCTATTAAAAAATATTTTACGCATTACGCGTCTCGTTTATCATTATTTCATAATAATAATAATAATAATAATTTAAGTCTTTAATAATATGATTTTTAATAAAATTTATAATTAGCTAATGCGAAGTATTTTTTTATTAAATATGTAGCGTCCTTCTAAGGCCGGCGCACACGAGCTTTCTATGAAGAATTTGAAGATGATTCCGACTAATTTTTTTTATTATTATTTATTATTTAAAAACAGTCCATTCACTTTTAAACCGATCGTATGGTTTGTGATTTGAGTGATCGCCAAACGAGCCATAGTTGAGCCTTCAGTCGGGTAGGAAATTTTTCGTTTAGTATTGCAAATCTCAAACGGCTTTTCCAACTTACTAGCTCCAACTGAAACTCGCTCCAGATACTTTCAAATTTGTATGAACATAACATATAATACTAAGGCTCGTACGGTTTGAAAGTGACTGGGGGAATCACTTTAATTTACTTATTATTTTTATATCAAACAAACTCCAATAATCCTCTGGTATTAAAAAGAAATAATTTCATTTCATACATATTTTTTGTGTCCAAAATTACATGAGCTTTCAGACACATTGGATTTAATGGTGCGGTGCTCCTACAGCAAACAAATAAGTCAGACAAAAATGCTGCTTTATGTGCGCTGCTCCGTTCAAACCAATGTCTCTAAGGGTTCGTATGAAGCGTAGCAAACCATTTTTTGTCAATATCATAACAAATTTTTTTTGGCTTTTTTAACTCGTCTCCCTTATATCTCTTTATCATATAATTTTATTTTGGGCCCTATATTCTTCCTTTAAGCACTTTATACCTCCAGGTCTTCAATTTAGATATTTTTGAAATTTTCTTTAGTATAGTGAGAAAGGTGTAGCACCGAAATATTTGCATTAAACAGACTAATACCCAATTTTTTACAGGCGAATTGCTACCTCTCTCTACTTTAAAAAGTATTTTATTTATTTTCCATTGATGTACCGTAAATAATTAATAAAATATTTTCCCATTCGCAAAGATATACGAGTCTTTTCTTATCTTTTTCTCTCAAGGCCTTCTCCATCTTGGTGCGAGGGTGTAAGCAAGTTTGACTGTCTGTCCTAAAGGAAAAAGGTTTTGTTTCTAACAAAAATAAATATGATAGACATTGTATTGTATATATATATATAAATGCCTTGGTAGAAAATAGACAGAAAAGCCTCTTATATCCTGCCTTGCTCTGTTTTGAAATTAATTTAATATCGAAAAATGGATTACTCACAAAGTAGCAATGTGTTAGTATATCTTGTTGAGAAAGTTATTAACCCTTTTTGTTATATTCCTTTACTTGAACGTTAATTTGAATAAATAGTTAATTTGAAGTCGAAAAAACAAAAGAGAGGCCAGAATTATTACTTTTAATTAAGAATTGAGAATAAAGGTTAACATTTCCATTAAGGAATAAAGACATTATCAGAGTCAAAGAGACGATGGAAGGGGGATCCGAGCTCGCTTTTGAGTATAAAAATGATAGATTCATACAAATATTAGTGACTTAAAGAAGTCTGGTGGAATGAGACCGGAACCTTTTAAATTACAAAAAAAAATTAATTATCTCTAAATCAGTTATTTTGGATAGAAATCCATTCCACTGTTTACTAAATGATATTCTTGAATAAAATCTTAAATAGTAGTATATAAATTCACACAAAAAATTAACTTAGAGGAAAAAGCGGAGTCAAGTTGGAAAGGGGTACTTGTAACTTGTAACTATATATATACAGAATAGTAAATAAATGGATTAAATTGGTTCTAGGTTCCTCTCTCTGGATTCTATGCATAATTTACATCTGGACATATACGAATTTTAACTTACGCAATTTACATCTTGTACTAATGACTCTAACCACGACTGAGAGCCGGATTAAAATGTGTGTCCATTGATGTGATTTACATATGGGTTTTGCGAGGGCTGCGGGCCCATCTGTCCTAGCTCCTCCTGCCTACCAAGTCAATGCAACAGAGGCCATGTTGTTTCAATACATACTAATTTTCTTTTTTTTTTTTTTTTTCAACTCCTAAACCGTTCATTTATCTTAGTCTTAATCAAAATGGTGATTAATTTATGAAAAGATGAGTAGTGGATTACCTTTTTGTTTATAAATAATGAGCAACTGTCACTAATTATCTTGAAACGAATTAAAAATATATTAAATTATTCACGGAAGTGGGTATGCAGTTCGTTATTATTAAAAAATAAACCTTTGTCGGATTATATTGAGCTCGCTCTTGGAATTCCAGAGACATATAGAGAGGAGAGTCAAAGGTGTGGACTTTCCCCTCTAACAAAGGGTTGGGAAACGCCGGGTGGAAATGTTGATGTTGGGCATCCTTTGTTAAGTTTGAATTAAATAAATAAAATTTAAAGGGGGAGATAAGATTTTTGGAATTTACAGGCCGGACAGACTATTGTCTAAATGAAGTAGACTATATACGGTATTCTGAAAGGTCCTTATTTTGAATATAAGTAGCCTGAAATGTACATGTTGTGTTATCAAAAAAAATTAAAAATTAAAAAATTGGATTTGGTAGTTAGGAGATACGAGGGGTGTTTACTTCGGTCAGCATATTTTTGATTGTCACGCTTAAAAAGAGGAAATATTTATTTCATTCATTCATTTATTTATGGACAAGGAGGGAACTTCAAAATGAAGTACTCTCTTTAAGCATGTCTTTAATTATTGGAATATAATTTTCTCTCAAAAAGGGTTAATTTAATTTACTTAATGAGTTAATTAATTCATGGCTTCTCGCTACTTATTATAATACGAGTTTATATATATGCCAATATGGCTTTATATTAATCTCTTTTAATGATATATTAAGTTTGAATTAAATAAATAGGCTGAGTAAAATTATGAATAAACAAGAGAATTAATGTAAAATAAATAGTTATCTGTAATTTTTTAAAGCGACTAAAATGATGTTAAATATTCATATGCGGAAATTGATGGATGGAATTAATCATATTCATCAATTTGGTTAGTAATGATACATAGTCTCATAATATTATTCATAATTACTGAATTTGTTACATTTGAAATAAGATATCTATAAATATATTATGATTTGAATAGAAACACATTTTGAATTGTTATACCAAGAGAGGGATTAATTTAGAAAAATTCTTGAAATTATATTAAGAATAATAAAGTCGTCACAAAGTATCTAACTAGAGCTCATTTGCTGGTGAGTTAAAAGGTTTTCAACTGGAATACACTGAATATAATTTTCAGAAAAATGCTTCACTTTGGGAATATCATCTTCAAGGAGATACTCAGCAACAAGGACAATTATGAAAATATCTTCAAATTCTTAAAATAAATAAAATTGTTTGAGAGAATTTAATAAATTTTCACTCGTTTTTTGATATTTAAAATTTTTATAATTATTTGTTATATATTACTAATTTATTAATTATTTATTTATTATTTCATTTTTATTTATTAATTTAGAAGATTATTTGTTATTTGTTTATTATTTATTTATTAGTATTATTAGATATATGGCCCTCACAGCTAAAGGGCTCTTAAATTTTGAATAATAATAATAAAGAAAATAGTTTGTGTATATGTTATTCCTCTACTCTAAATATGGGTTAAAATACAATCCTACAATGATAACGTTTTAAACATTAACTTAGACTAACATGTATATATGTATATATATATCATAGCAAAGTTTTGAATAAAAACAGTCAACAGTGAACAAAAAGTGATATATTATTTTTCATTTTTTAAAATTAATTTTCATAAAATTTGCCAAATGGAATTTTTTAATTTTTCTATATTAATTACATAATTAAAAATTTATATTTTGGTTTTAGTATGTAAACCCCATGAAGAATACATTATTCTTGTATTTTTTGTTATTTATAATGTTTCAAAAAAGTTATTTCTATAAAAGTTTTTTTTTTGTCTTTTTCTGCATTTGAGACCATTTAGAATCTAACCTCATTTATTTAAATAATTTAGTAGCCAATAAGATTTGTATATATTTTTGTCGGTCAGGACGGGAAGCGAACTACTGATCTGTAGCTAGATCTCTAGCTCTGCACCAAGGAACTATAAAAGTTATTCGGCCTGGTTAAAATTTTTTTTTTGTGGTAGGAATTAATTCTCCTAATGAATAACATCTTAAAGTGTAGAGAATAAATGATTTCTGATTAAATCTACAAAGAAAAATCTCATTTTAGAAATTTCATTTTCCAAGATAAATAAATAAATAAATAACTTGGGTAAAATTTAAAAAAAAAAAAAAAAAAAAACTATTGGAAAGTTTTAGAGATTTCTTTAAGAGATCGTGAAATGTGTTTTCTTTTCTTCTCTTTTATGAAGCCACCTGTTTCATTTAAAGATCAGGAGTTAGATTTCGGGGTTGTCGTTTTTTTTTTTTAAGAGCTGATTTAAAAACAAAATCTAGTGTGATAATATTCCGAAAACGAGATAAGGCCTTATTTGGAGTTTATGCCAAAATGCATACGAAACATAAGGCCTTTGATGGCTTCTAAAAAAGAGAAAATAAAAATAAAAATATTTTATTTATAAATATATTTTAAAAAATTATACAGAAAAGGGAGTAGGCAGGTCGGAAGGGAGTCTGACAGCCGATCAGTCAAAGGAAGGCGCTTAGGGGGTCGCCGGGTCGATCCAATATGTTTCTATATGCGGCATAATCGTTAGGAAATAAATTATTAGAAGAGAGAAATACATAGTGTATAATCTCAACCCGTGGTTAAATAAATCATTCTATATAGGAGTTTACAAATGGAAAATCCAAAGGGCTAATTTCAATCACAAAAGGTAATTCGATTATTTTATCTCAAATAATATATTTCGTTGTTTGATTTTTGAAAATTGTCCTTTCAATGAAGTGGAAAAAAAAAAAAAAAGGAAAAGATTGTGAATTTTTACAATAGAATATTGATATATGAAACGTTTTCAACCTGTGGGACGCGCCTTTTCCTTGTAGAAAAATAATCAGATAAATATTGCCAAATAATAAACTATATTAGGATTTCACCAAATAAATTTTGTAATATAATGTAAATTAAGATGTCATCGGGTTGTGAAAAAGGAATAAATAATAAAAAAATAAATATTCAATCCTGGTAATATTAAGCCAAAAATATATACACAGAGAGGGAACGGAGGGGGGGGGGAGAAAGATTAAAACAAAAAAAAACAAGAAAAGATAAAATTTTAAGATATAGAAGAGGAAAACGGGAAAAATATCTTAAAGTAAATTTTTGCTATTTACTTTTACGTTTAGGGGAGCGGCATGAATAATAATATTACCACACGTGAAAACAAAGTGAGAAATATGGTAATTTTAAAAAATTTCCAAGTCTTTTTAAAAAATATTATTTTTATATAATTTACTTATTATATTTTTACATTGTTTCGACATTCTTTACCACAGCAGGGCCTTACTGTATTAAAATTTTATTTTGGGGTGCCTAACTTGAATCCAGCCATTTGGGGGAAGGGGCAATCAATTTGTACACCTGTAAATGTGTAAACTTGATTATTTCTGACCATATGAATATATATATAGCTGGTGTAGAATTGAAGATGGAGAAAAAAACTAGCAGCCGGGGTAGCCGGCCTCCCCCTGGATACTTTCCGGTTCTAGGTTATATAATAAGAAATAATTGTTTATTGAAAAGTATTCCTTAAAAGTAATTGAATATATAGCTAATAATAATAATGCTGAAATTATGTATATCAAAGTAACAAAAATGTCTACTAGGGGAATATTTTTAAATAAATAAATTTATATTATCTTATTTCGAAATGATTATTTTGAAAGGAAATTCTATTTTTATAGTGTAACCAATCTTTCTTTCACAGAATGAACATTAATGGAATGAATATAGGCAAATTTTACTCGCAGTGAAAATCTTTACTTGGTTTTTTCGAGGGATCATTTCGTATATCAATTTCATCCTACCGAAAAATATTAAAATTTATGTTTATAGGTCGGAGCCGAAGGGCGAAAGGCTGCATCTCTGCTTGGAAAATATTTCACACTTTTCCCTAACCCTTGACAGGCTTACCTTATATTATTTAAAAGATAATTGGTAAAAGTGAATTTTTTAAATCACTCAGCCGAGTTTTTTTTTTACAACAGATATATAACCAATTCCAAGTTGTAGAGTCTCTTAAGATTTTTCGAGATAAAAAAAAATCCAACTTGGCTTTCTGCTTGAAAATTATAGACAACTTTTAAGTCAAGTCTAAAGCTTTAAAAAAAAAAAAAAAAAAAAGTGGGGAATTTTCAAGAAGTGAATTTGTGAAAAGTTTGTCTCAAGAGGATTTTTTTAATCAGTTATTTTTGATAAGCTTAGTAAAAACAAATCATAAATGAAATGAATTCTATTTAATTATTAATTACTACTTAATATCTAATATTAACTTTTATGAGATACTAGAGATAAATCACTGTCCATTTAGAATTTATATACTCCACTTTTGTTCTTAGACATTCACATATTGATTTCTTGCCGCCTGACAGAGAGGTGAAACTAAAAAAAAATATGGTGTGATTAAACGCACATCACACAAACTAAGCTAAGGATAGTTGAGTGATGTGCTGTCACGCCAGATTTTTTGCTGATTTTTTACTTTCCCTCACCTATACATGTAATAATATGTAGTGAGAAAATATTGCAATTGCGAAAAAATTGATGTCGAAATACACGTTTTTTGGTCCCCTGAATCTAAAAAAATGAGTCTCGTAAAATGGTCTGTTTTTCTGTGTATGTGAATAAAATTTATCAAAAAGGAAAAAACGTTCGGGACCTAAACTAGGTACCCTCGTCGTTTGCGCCTCGAACCTTTTCAATAAAATAAGCCAAGTATTACTTTACTGATGTACTTTTTTAGTTTTTTTGGATAAAATTTTCTCTAACGATTTCGATATAAATTCATATATCAATTACTGAATAGATAATCTTTGAAATATATTAACCCTTGTTTAACCCACTTTACTCTTGTACCTTCTTTAGGTTTTTTGTGATTTTCTCTTAAACTACACTAACAATATTGATTAAATTTATTGGCTGTATATTGAAAAAAATCTGGTGTGACAGCTCACCACTGACCTTACCTTAGGTAAGAGAAAGTTGTGTGATCTGCGTTTAGTCACAGTAGATTTTTTTATAAAAATAATGTATTTTTTTTTCTTTTTGTTACAAAAATAAATTTTTTTTTAAATTTTTGTCTATTTTTTATTTTTTCGCGTCTCCTTAGGGGGGGAGCGGTTTTAGTTAATATCGACTTTGCGCGATATGTCGGAGTTTTGGCTTGAAAACCCGACAGTCATTCTGATTTTTTAAGGCGAAAAGTGTTTCTAATCTTAAATAATTATTATATTATTAATTTTTATTCAATAATACAAAATTTCTACTAATCAGTTCAATGATTTTCCACTCCATAGTAAAGTCATTTACATTGAATGTATGCTTTAATAAAATGTGTCTTAATACACCCAACGCTATATGGCCCCTTTTATATGGCTTTTCGCTAAAACGGCTTTGTGTAATTATGTCCAAGTTTCAAATTACGTCCTCTAATTTTTCAAAAATGCGGTCAAAAGATTGGGAAATGGCCTGTCTATATTTTCTGCCGGCTGCGCTGCTCGATTCAGTGACGATTCATTATAGAGCAATATCGCTTTACAGTCGACTTTCCTGGAACGCGTCTAATTAATAATGTTAAGTTGGAATATTAATAATAAATAAATAAATGAAAAGAGTTCCTTCTTCTCGACTGATTCCCAGCTTTGGTTAAAGACAAGATCAGACTAGAAAGAAACATTTGAAAAAGTTGAAACAAAAAAAAATATTTATTTTTTCATCAAATTAGAATAAAAATAAATTATTTATCTCCTCTTAAATCAAACAATAAAATTTTATTGCTAAATATATGATCTTCGAAAATTTGTATAGAATTTTCATGATGAGATTGGCCACCAATGTGAAAGGATAGGAAGTTAGCCATTAGGGTAGCCTCTATCGAGATAAAAAAAACTTCCAATGTGTTCAAAAGTTGCATAAAAGCTACCCTACTCGCTGATTTCCTCTTCTTCCACACATTTCTTAGTATAGAATTTGAGTAAGTGGAGCATTCTTTATTTCTACAAAGCTTATGAAGGTATTCAATCAAGGCAGAGCACTCGAAAGAGGAGGGCCTATCATGATAAACAAGTACAGGGATAAACATTAAATTTCAATAATTAAGTGGGGATCGAGGTTATATTATATTCATCAGTGGGCTCTCTCAATGGTTCTTTCTGAACGTGCTTATAATTTTGATTTATAAAAAAAGTTTCTGTTTATGTGCAGTAAGGCTTTAAAGAGAGAGAGAGAATGTCACTCTTTGAACACTTAAAGTGGGGAAAAATTTTTTTTCTCAATAATTAAAAAAAAAATGCATCAAGACAAATCTGTTTTTTCTATTAGAATATTTAAAAGAAAATGCAGAATGATTTCGACATAAAAAAATAAAAGCTTTTAAGTGGACACATTTATTTATATTAGTTAATAGTAAATAAAATTAATAGCAGTAATTATTTTTATCAAGTTAGCTAAAAATTCCTTAATTCAGTTCCAAAACTTTTGAATTTCACAATGGCCTTAGGACGCCTCCATTACAATGATTTTTTTTTTAATCTCAATATTAATGCTATTATGAAAAATTGAATAAAAATGTTCCTTTTTGAATATAAGAAAGTAATTTACACCTTCTCGCTCTAAAAATTACTTTAGGTAAGGTAACGAAGATTTGGAGTTGAAGGGGGGTTCTTTCCTAGTTACTCCCATGCTTTCATAAGAAAACGTTGAAATGAACTTTTGATCAAATGACATGAATAAAAAAATCTCCTATTAACTGTATTATTTGAAAATGTAATAAATAAAGTGCTTTCCAGAGATTTTATTAATTCATTTTTAATTCTTAAATTGAAACCGAATTAAGAATCTAAACAATATTATAAAACGAAAATGTTTGCCATTACAGGCTTCTGTTTGTTGATTGAATGTCGCGTCATGATGACGTTGCAATCTAGACTCTGAGCAGAGTTTGACATTTATTTATAAAGTGAGGAAAAAAGGAAAAATATATCTGGGATGCACTGGTTGAATAATAATTACCTGGTGGTTCTATAATGTGAGAACCTTAAAGATGAAATAGAGTGAGAGCCTGGTGGTTAGATGTTGTCCCTCTTGCGACGCTTGTCTTTCTGCAGGCCGCCGCTCTGGCTGCCGCGGAGCCACCAACAATGCTCTGTCAATAATATAAGAGATTAAATCAGAAGAGAGCTTTTTTCTTTGTTAAAACTTACTAATTACCGAGAGTTGACATAAACATAAATATAAAAAAATTTAATTAATTACATATATTTTATTTAAGTAAATTAAGGCAAAGAAAGATGAAAAAGATTTCTCTTTTAACACTTACAGTAGTTCTCAACTTGTTTTTATTCCCCTTTATTTAAATAGTGATTTGTCCCGGAAAATTATATCTAATATGAAAAAGCATGTGCAGTGACGGATCCTTTTTTTTATATATTCACTTTTCACACTTTATTGTTGAATTTTTAATTTTTTTTTTTTTTTTTTTACTTTCTCTTATGTTGGTTTCAATAATCAATATTTTTTTAAAATTTTTTGTCTCTTTTGCAAGACTTTGAGCACGCCTTTTATTATTTCCCACAAGTCGAGAAACACTCTTCTAAATAATCATTTCTATTTAACTATCTAATTAGAAAATTAATATATTTTTATTTTAATTTCTTTTTAAGCATATTATATTATCTGAGTTAATAATAAAAAAAAAAGTATTATATCCTTTTAAATTTTATTTGAAATAAATAATCAACACACCAACTGAACCGATAAAAATTTTAAAAAACATTTTGGCCACTATTCTTTAATTATTTTAATTTAAAGTTAATAATTTTCCATAAATGTACTACTGTGTGATGGGATTTAATTTATTTACTTTAAGTAAAGTTGCTAATATTTTTTTATGAGAACCAGACTTTTTCCACTGAATTTTGGTAACATTTGGTTTTTTTTTTTTTAAATTATTTTACTTTCACCTTTTTTTCCCTTCTTAAAATTTCATAAGTCTTTAATGCAAAGTAAAAAAGGCTATAAGATCTTGATAAATCAACCAGTATATACCGCAGCATCTCGTAAAATAGGAACGGATACTGGTTAGTTTGGAAAATTGTAAAAAAAATTACCAAATCATTTCGGCCTGCGCAGGGATCTATGTGGCCTCCGCTTCAGCTTAAGCGTCATCTGAAGCCACAGCGGACTGGTTGAAAACTACTGGCAGAGATGATCAAGGATCTTTTGGAAATGAATAGTTTATTAAGAATACCTGAGACGGAAGGTTGATGTGTAGTAAGGTAGAGGTGAAGCCAGGTGTGCGATGGATCAAGGAAATTGTAGCGTGGGTTCTTGCTTTTGAAGAGACCGAAGAACGAGATTAAGTTGACTGAAACATGCTCTCACTCCAACTGAGAAGGGAGGAAAGGACGACAATGGAAGTCTCTGGTGAGGAAAGAGAAAGGGGGGAAGAGTGTGACAAGTGGGAGTGGGGAGATGAAAGAGCATTAGAGGGGAAATGAGGATGGAGAGAGGAGCCAAGTCACAAATTTCAAGGCCATCCTTTTCTTATTTCAACAAGAATAATTAAAAATATTGTCTTTTTAAATGATTTAAAAATTAAGCACATGCAAAAATAATAAAAAATAGACAAAACTTTTCCGCTCTTCTTAAACAGGGCTTAAACAAACCATACCATACACCCAGGGAACTTGAAATAGATCTCATAATGCTTAACGAGTTTACAAGAATTTCGGAGTTTCACTTTATGATAACATAGGTTAATTTCTTATTCCAATTTTTTTTTTTTTTTTTTTTTCGTTTTAAACTCAACGATTGTTTTGAAATTTGAAAGGGCTGGAGATAAATGTCATAATTATTACCACTAACTTTTAAAAGATTTGGTCCAGATGCTGCTCATTCTTAATAAATATTAGGAATCCTTTTTTAGGCTGTAAGCCTTCTCCAAATTTTAATATCTTCTTGGACTCTCCTAGAACTATTGTATATATATATATATATTGTAAAATTTCATCCTTCTCCGATGAGTGGTTCCAGAAAAAAAAGCTAATAAATAAGATACACACACACAAGTATACATATTCTCGAACTCACATTTATATTTTTTATATTTTTTATATTTTTGAAACGTCAAAATATAAATGCCTGAAAAAAATATAATTAATGAAAGTAATAAATATTTATAAAAAAAAGTATGAATTTATTTATATTGTTTAAAGAGGTAAAAATTATATTATTTTGAGTAATTAATAATTATTTTAAGAAAGACAACGTCACGAGATTTTTCTATAACGAGGGAGATTTGAAAGACACTAATTAATAGGACTTAAAGGGTGAAAAATATAAAATTTTTTCATACAAAATTTGTTCAAAATGTTTTATAGATGAGTATTATTTTACTAATATATGGAATGAATTAAGTAGATCTCATTGCACCCTAATCGAAGGTCATCTTCATATGGTTATATTTAAGTTGGATGTTGCTTTAGGTTTTGATATATACGAAACATTATCATCAAGTTTGTCGTATGCATGCGCCACTATAATGTTAAAGATTACAGTGGCCAGATTTAATTTAATTCGGAAATAGGGACGAATTAAAATTTTTTTTCTCTCAAAGTATTAGTAATATAGTTTACGTTAAAAACGGGTTCTAGTGGGGGGAGTGTTGCTAGTAAGGGGCGGTATTTTGAGCAAATAAAATGTCAAAAAAACGTCTAAACATTCATTTTGCTATGAAAAGTTATTTTTACTAGTTAATGCATAGTTTTAATATAGAAAGGAATGACTAAATTTTAATTGTTGTATTATAGTAATTTTTTTTTAAAAGAACAAATCATAAATGTGGGACACGTTGAGGGACAATTTTCAACAAGAGGCCAACAACTCAAATAAGCGACAGTCCCACCCCTTTGAATTTGTTTCAAATATTATTTGACCAAACATTCAACTTCTTCAAGAAATTTATATTATGTTATAAAACGATG
>JAAAKE020068660.1:0-25163 GCA_010014785.2 Anisolabis maritima
GATGTATAGTTTGTATATTAAAAAAAAGAAAAAAAGGGAGGGGGGGGGGGGGGGGGGGGGGGGGGGGGGAGGATTTGCCAAAAAATATTTGACGAGTATATGCTACTCAAGTACAAAAATTTCTAGAGTTGTCAAATTTTATTATTTCTGAATCATAAACTCGTCAATGTCGAGATTTCAATGGAAATACACGTTTTGAGATCCCCTGAGTCTAAAAAATGGTCTGTCTGTGTGTGAACAAGCTCTCGCCCTTTACCCGAACAACGGCAAAAGATTATCAATAAAATGGGCCCTAGACTATTTTGGGGCAGATAAGGGTAAATTTCAAAAATCATCTAATAAATAATTAATATATGAATTTTAATCAAAATTGTTAGCGCAAATTTTGAGCAAATCGAAAAAAAAAACTAAAAAAATACATCAGTAAAGTACTAGTACCCGCTGGCCGATTTTATTAAAAGCTTCGAGGTGCATGCGATGAGGGTAGCTAGCATAAATATAAAATTTCAGCCTCGTACGTTTGTGAGAAATCTTGTTGACAAGCAGACAAACAAACGCACAGACCATTTTGCGGAACCCATTTTTTAGACTTAGAGGACTTTGAGGTCCTTCTTCTTTCTCAAACTCAATAAAATATAGTCTATATTTTAGAATTTTTGATTTTGATGATTAATATAGATTAATATTAATATTAAAAAGTGTATTTCTTTTGGAATCTCAACATCAATTTTTTTTCCGAAGCAATACTTTCTCATTATATATTTCATATATATGTAAGAGAAAATAAAAAACTCTGGTTTAATTCTTCTGCATCCTTAACAATATAAATATCTTTCTATATTGTCATCTCATCTTTATGCTAATTTCCCCAGAATAGATTTGAAGTAGTCAAATAGTAAATAATCTATAGTTTAAGAAAACAAAAAATAAATAAATAACTGGAAAATGCAAGCAAGTTTTCTTGGAAAACTAAAAAAATATGTTTATTTTTTTTTGGAGACGCTTCTCCATTGTTGGAGGCAATTGTCCCAAGAAAAAGAATCAAGGACAGAAGAGCTGATCCTCGAAGGACCCATAAAAATAGCCAACATTGATCGACCCGAGCTCCGAATTGTTAACTATTTTCCCAAAAGAGAGAGAAAATATTTTCTAGATCATCTCATGACATTCATTTGTTGCCAGAGTTGTTTGAATAGCACCAAGCGTTGAGACTTAAAACAACTTTCTAAGAGAAAACTTTCAGCCACTGAAAGCTTGAAAAGGATATAAAAGTATATATACCTACACTTATATAAAACAAATGTGACCTCACTTAAACCGTCGAGCTAAGTAACTATAATAATTAAATTTTGTTTGCCATTAGAATAACGATTTTTTAAAATTTATTCCGAAGATAGTGTTAACTGTTGCTTCTTCTTGGATTCAATTTTTATTAAAATTATTTGAATATTCCCACGTTTATTTGTAGCTAAGAAAAAATATATATCCATTTACATGGATGAAATAATTAAAAATTTTAAATTCAATCCTAATTAATTTATGACTTTATTTAATATAAAGTTAACTTCCTGATAAAGTAAAAAAAAAAAAAAAAAAAAAAACTAGAGGAGCAAAAAGTAAAAAAAAAGGTTCATTTCATTGGGTATCTAATTTCAATTCAGCGATTTGATTGGAAAATAATTAAGATTTTCTAATGAATATGGATTTAGCAAATGTTAAACTGCAGCTTGATATTAAGACTTCAGGAGGAGCTGAAATCTAATTTTTTTCATTTCACGGTGTCACGTCGCTGATTTGATGTTATGGCTAGGGATTATCAGATTCAAAGAGGTCCTTAAGTCTCCCTCAGCTTTGAGTAAAATCCAATGTTGCCTTTGAAAAATAAATAAAGAAAAAGAATTTAATTTTTTTTGTTTTATTATTTAAATGTAATTATAAACAAGCTAAAAAAAAATTTCAACTTTTACTAGAAATAGACACAACTCCTCCTCATCTTTTAAATTACATAAGCTGCGTTCGGATATATGATCTCAGAGCAGAGCTGGAGTTTGGCAAAGCATTCTCTACTTTAAAATAATATTCAAACGATTTAAGAGCCCATGGAACAAAATTTCTGACCTAAAAATCTGGCGGTCCCATATAACTTTCACTTATTGATTATTTTTAATATTTTCTTCAATTAGCAATTCTATATTTTAAGAGGGCCTCTAGACGGGCTCGATTCACAGGTCGCTTTTAGAGAAAATTCTTCTTATTTCAAAAACAGCTTTTTTTTTAATGTTATATGTATTTAATAGATTTATAAGTTGACTAAAATTTAATTTTGGAAACTTTTATATAGATAACTTTTCTGAATTATTATAATAAAATAATTATAGACCAAAAACTGCAAAGAAAAAATACACTTCAGGGACTTTATATACTAAAATCAAAATATTTTATGTCTTTAACTAGATAATTGATATACAAAATTTATAAAAATTCGTCCGGGGATATTTTAAGAAAATTTAAAAAAAAACTAAAAAAGTACTTTAGTAAAATATTATTATCTGTTAGCCGATTTTGGTCACCACTGTTGCCACATACTTAAACAAGTCTAAGTTTAAAACTTCATCGTTCTAGAGTTCTGTAGTTTAGCCCATATTTTGGGTGCAGATACACTGAACATTTTCTGAAAATGATATCAGCTGAATTTTAATGTTATTGTTAAGAATTGCTAATTCCGGGTGATGAGGGGGGGGGGGGGCAGAACTGAATAGTCTCCCTTTCTGCCTCTTAGCTCCAGAACGACACTTGGTTGACATCAAATTTTCCTTTGGATCTTCAAATTTCATTTTAATCCGAACTTTAATACTCAGAGCATGCTACAGCCTGACTTAGTCATCCCTTTAGGTCGTTATAACTTAAAATCGTCTCAAAATTTTAGTTTAATTGGTAATCCTGTTTTCTAAATCATCTTCACAATTTTATTAGCAAACATTCCGGCCTCAACAGCGAGCGATCAACAAGAAATGTAATTTTATGAAATTTTCGGGGGTTGCCTCTGGTGGAGTCATTGTTGTTGCGGATTGCCGGTGTTGTTGTGAACTGCCATCCACCGGTTGTCTTGTTCAGGCGTTGCTTGTTTGGGTGTAGATAGGAGAGCGGCTTTCGATGTTCTTAGTAATTCAAATTATACGCGGAGTAAAGGTATTGGTACTTTTTATTCTGATCATGAGGTTTACAAAAAGGGGGATATTACGACTGACCGGGACAATACCGAGAGAGAGAATCCTCTCTTGGACAACCGGCCGGGGCCATGTCGAGAGAGAGAATTCCCTGAGAGAGTGGGGGAAGTCTTTATATACTATTTTTAAACCTTAAGTCAGTCAATGTTGTGTGCTTCTAGGAGAGTTTAATAAACTAGTCTTACACGCGTAGTCCCCCAAATGACAGGTTTGCATTTTTGGTGGGGTCAACTACACGCGCAAACCTAGTGAGCAATTTTAGCTTTGCTAATTGTTTTTTCTTTTTCCCAAAAGTCTTTTTTGTTTCCGAAATTTGGTCTTCTCTCTCTTAATAATCATGATGCCATAACAAAATGATCACCTTAAAATCACCTAGCAGCAATTGCGTAGTAAATAAATAAAGATGTGGAGGTGATTTAGAATACCGCTGGTTTCTAGATTTCCCAAAAAATCCGTTAAGCAGATCATCATTATTCAAAATTATAGTTCAATTTTTTTCAATACAATAAATTAAAAAAATAAAAACGGGAAATTTTATCTTTAGTCCATTCAAAACTGATGGCACTAGAACAAAATTTTTTAATTGTGACGTTTGGATTCCCTAATTTTATATTTATTCATACTTAATTATTCACCCATTTGGTTCTAATTAGTGCCGTAGTAAAACTTTTTACTGCCTCGTCGAGATATTCTTGGATAGCAAATGCCTGAAAAGACCGTGTGGCACTTCAGGTATACATAATAGGCGTCCATTCGGTGGCCGAGAGGTTAGAAATAGTGACATTGTCAATATTGATAACCTTTCAGATCCCAGGCAACCTGATGAGAATTTATCTATATCAACTAGATGGCATTTGGTATAAACAAATAGGCCTGGATCATTGTATCGTCATACAAGTATTCTATATAATATATTTTTTTTTTTATTTTTAAAGTCCACATGGCCCGAGATGTCGAAAAGACTAAAAAAAAGGGTATAATAGCAATAATAATATATTGTTGAACTTACTTATAATCATCAAATGAATTAGAAATAGAAGGCTATAAATAAATTGATGTTAAAAAATATTAATCAAATTAAATAAAAATTTTAACCATAATGAAAATTATTTTGATGTATTAAAAAGATTTGAAAGCTGAAATGGAAATGGAAGGCATTAGTTTAAAAAAATCAGTGTTGAAGCAATTAACCCTAAGTGGTTCAAGTACTCCAACTCTCCCTCTCATTTGATAGAAGATTCATTCCAAAATTAAGAGCCGCATTGACAACTCTTCTACTTGTTATGGCCGTTTTTAATTTCATATCTTATTAGATTCTTCCTTCAAGAAAAGCAAGGGTTAAAGAGAGAGAAAGGAAAAACCATTCAAAGTCAAGAAATTGAATTAAAAATATCTGGTGTGCTATTACCATAAGTAAATCTAATGTCAGCCAGAAGAAATAATTATGAGTAAAATTTTAATTAAATTGACAACTAATTCTTGTATCAAGCATAAGATTCATAAAAATCAAAACACAAAAGATTTAAAGATGTTAGATTTTATTAGTATGCCATCGAGGAGTCCAATTTTTCTATGGATTTTATAAATTTGTTGCGGTCAATCAAACCATAAAATAAATATGTCAATTTTATCAATTTAAATAGTTAATACTTTGAAATTTATTAAAATTTATTTCCATATTTTTTCTTTCTCTTACCTATATATGAAATATATATTGGAATCGAAAAAAATTCGATGTCGAGATTTCAACTGAAATGTTGTGACGGCCAACGAGTACTTGTACTTTACTGATATACTTTTTAGTTTTTTCGATTTTCTTAAAGTTTGCTTTAACAATTTTAATTAAAATTCATAAAACAATGCTCACCCTCTTTTTTTACTTTCTCTTATTTTTATTATTTTAAGAGCCATATTAAATTCTCTCAATTCGCAAAATTAAAAATCTGATGTGAAAAACGTCACACATCACACAACTTTCTCTTACCTGAATGATGTGCTGTCACACTAGATTTTTGCACCGGGCATAGCTTGCTCTACAATGTTGAGCGAACTTGAATTTATTTTGTTTGATAAATGAGAATTTCATATGACTCGCATTTTGTTTTTCGAAAGATGACAATCACCTGTGCAAGTGAGTTGCGCGTGGCCCATCATGTACAATCTTGTAAAGGAACCTTTAAATTGAGGGCCCCTCACTATTTTGAAATGGAAAATGATTAATATATCTTTACTAATTTATCATATGTGTAGTCAATTTAATCAAAATCTTTAAAGTGGTTTATAAGAAAAATTAGGAAATCTATAAAAGTACAAGGGTAAAGTGTGCTCCAAACAATTTTGGAGAGATATGGATTAATACATTAAAAAGATTATCTAATAATAATAATAATTATTAAGTTATTATATTGGCATTAAAGTAATTCTTAAGCTCATCACTTACAAATCAATCTCCCTTCTCCATTTATCCCTGCTATGTACCAACCAATCTTTACCCAACTCTTCGAGATCTTTCTTAACATTATCTACCTATCTCGTTCAAGGTCTCCCTCTTGGCATTTTTTCCTATTGATTTCCCAACTAATGCTCTAAATGGCGTTCATTTTTCTTCCATCTGGAGCTACATGTTCGGGCCATCTTAATTTCTTCAATTTAATTATCCTAACAATATCGGGTCCCTTGTAAAGATCATGTAGCTCACTATTTACACCATTATCCTGATCCTTCATTTAGTTTGGGCATATACGAAGATATTTTCTTAAGCACTCGATTCTCAAAGAGCATGCAGAAGAATACCGAGAAAGATTAAAAAATATTTGATTTAGTGCGATTTACGGTTATATTTACTTAAATAACAATAAAATAAAAAATAGAATATAAAAATAGGAAAGTATTATATTATTATAATACAATAATATTTCATTAACGTTATTTTATTATTATTACTTATATCATTATTTCATTCATATTAATAAAATAAATTTATTTTTTCGAATTTAATATTTCGCCAAACTAATTCACCTTCTTCAATATGCCTTAGAATAAATAGGTTTGGCAGACACTGCTATGTATATTAATATTTTTAATTATTTTAATCGGCATCAATATCTTAATAAATTTATAACTAATTCCATTTTACTGTTTTAAGTACAGTAGAAACTCGAGTATCTGGACCTTAATCATAATAACTCAAATTTGGACGAGGACGATTAAAATGTCGTATAAATGTATTATATTAAAATCAGACACCACGGTAAAAATTTAGTCCACTTCCAACAATCGGAAGCTAAAATCGTGGTAACACCTATATATGTGTATACGAGAAAGTCAAGGAGAAGCTCTAGCTATTCCTGATTTTTTTTCCATTTTTCCTAATGTTTCTTATTTTTTATTTTTTATTTTTATTTTTATTTTTTATTTGTATTTTTGGATTATCCGAACAACCCAAATTTCCACTTAATCTGGATATTCGGGTTTCTAATGTATTTTTATTGTTAATTTGCAAATAAAATGATGTGAGCGATGTTTTCTTTTTTCTCGACTTCCTCGGATATTATTATTTTTTTAAGTCTTTTCGGCATCTGGAGCCATATAGACTTTAAACGATATAGAAATATAGAATATATATTATTTATGATACAAATGATCCAGGCATATTTATTTATATAAATTGATATCCAATTGATCTAAATAAATTTTCATCGGATTGCTTGGGATCCGAACCCACACCCCTTGGCTTTTAAGGTTATCAACATTGGCAATGTCAATATCTTTAATCTTTGGGCCACGGGGGGAGAGGGGCTTAAAAATTATTAATACATTCAAAACGAATAATTAAATATAATTATTTAATATATATTATTTTGTTAAGACAATTTTTATTCCATTTCTCTTCTTCCTGAATTATGTTTTTATTTAGCGCTTAAGGATTTGTATTGCCAAAACAAAAGAGGTGCCCCTCCTTCCTTCTCATTCTATAGGACCGAGGATTAATATTTCATAAAGTGAGATTTACAGCATCCAAAAAGAGTGACATGCAATATAAATCTAATCTCTTAAAAGTATCCACTAGATATGATTCTAAATTTTTCTCAACATTTGACATTTCATTTTAACAAGAATTAAAGCAACCTAATCTGCCGGCTCTACTCTCTTAAATTAAAATTCAATTTTAACGAAAATTATTAGTAAAACCAAGATGGTACATGCTCGATGAAATAAGAATTTTATTAAAATACAAAATTTAATATATCTAGAGAAAGTTTAATAAATAGAGATAAAAAGAATGTTTGTACTTATGTACTTAGCTTTATTTGATGTTTTCTACTTTTTTTTAGCCACGTTTATTTGGGCCTACCTTAATAATAAAGTTTCAACAAAATAATATATATAATGATAGATTACCTGTTTATACCTTAAGTTGTTATTGAATAGTCATTATCAAGAACAATTTTTAAATATGACTGCAAGCATTAAAAAATATTATCCTTCACCCTTTTTTTATTTATTATTCTTATTATTAAAATTCTTAATTTATTTTATGTTTATTAATTTATGTAAAAAATTGTTATATTGTTGTATATTAAAAACCTGAAGATGGGGGAGGGGTAGACCTCAAAACTGTTGACAGAGAATTAATAAAAAACTTTTAGGCCGATTTTAAGTCCTTTTTATTTATCCTACATTATCATAAACACAAATATATTTATCGAAAATATTTTTCTGTATTTTAACATCAAATCAAGAAAGAAGAAATATTTTTAAGTAAATTAATATTTCTCAGTCTCGTAAAGCCAAGTTTAACGTTAAGAGGACTTCTTCTGGCACTAGACATCTCATCCGCAGCGGAAACCTGCTTCATAAGCTTCTCGTTCTTGAGATGTTGAGCAGAAGTTTTTTGTTTTATTATTAATTTTTCTCTTTTACACTGCATTCGAATATATCACCTTTCATTCATACTTATTCATCATTATTTTTATATAAAATTCATCTTTCGAAATATATTTGAAAAATAAATTCACTTTGGAAAATAAATAATTTTAAGGGCTTTAATAAGAGATAAATGTCGGTCTGAAGGGTTTGCAAGGTCTCCTAGTCTCAATCCTTGGGATTTTCAAATTTGCATATTATTTGAGTTGTCTAGAAATAAGGGGACAACTTTCATTCGCCTGAGATTTTGGAGGGAATAAATCAAGAGTTGAGCTAAAAAGGCGTTAAAGATACCTCTTCTTGTTTTTTTTATATAACATTTTTGTTTTGAAGATGTGATATGCCTCTTTATTTTCTCTTAGTTTTATACAAAACAGCCCTTAAAAATCTTTTTTTTTGTTTTTGGAGATAATTTTATTTTTCATATCAAATAAATTCCCTTTATTCAAATACTCTTCTAATAAAAAAATATTATTTTAGTGAAATGTGGAGATAACTAGTGAAGAATTATTGTGAGTAAATCAAACCCCCCACCCCCCGATTGATATTGACAGCCTCTTCATATACCCATTATAAAAGAAGAAAGAGATAAGGAAAAATTCATCAATTTGCTTCCCAGCTCTAACTGATTTGGAGACTTGGAAAAATTCAAAGAAAAAATAAAACAGCAGTTCACCCGATTATATTATCCAATTGAAAAAAAAAACGTATTACTTTTTTTTTAACAGGAAATCGAAAGCAAAGGATTCAGTGACATTTTTCTTCTAGAGAAACTTTAAATACAAATAGAAAAAGCAAGACTTAAAAATTGTCATCCTCTCAGATTAATCATATTATTATATGTTTGAAGTCTTCATCTTAATTTATAAAAATGCGTCTTTTCATCTTATATCAAGTAAAAAATTAATATTTTTCAACTTTTTTTAATTCGGTATAAATAATATAAAAACATACAAACATTTGTGAAATAGATGGAACAATGAAAAGAGGCAAAAGAAAGCCAGGTTTTAAATTTAACGATTTAATGAATTTGAATGTGAAGAAAAAATGAATCTGTATTCTTAACAAGATTAAGATTTATTATTAGTGGCTAGTTCATTTAAATTAAAGGGCATGTTGATCATTTGTTTGACGAATTTAATTCCAAAGAACATCGATAGTAAAACGGATAAGATCTGAGAAAAATCTACCTATCAAGGGAGTTAATTAGAGATCTATCACAACTTAAGTTCTTGGTTTCCGGGAACATTTAAGGTCGAAGAGAGCTAGGAAAAGCCTTCATATTCAAGATAGTAATTTGTTCTTTGATAAGAGTCAACTAGTATTGGTAGTATCAATAATATTTCTCTAAAAACTACTGTGGTTTTTGTAGTGATGATACCAAATCTTTATCAGTTCTTCTCTATCAGATATAGATTTTTCATAAATCAGTTTGATGATTTCTTACATTTTACCCAGGCTCCCTGTATTTGGGTCTTTTTTTTTACATTCTCTTACCTGGTTCCGCAAATTAGTCTGATGGAGAATGTGTCAATAAACAAAATATTCCAAAAAAGGAAAAACGTTTGAAGCTCACATATGAGTTGAATATCCACGTCATGTTTTTAATGAGATAGGCTAAACGGCACTAGTACTTAGTTTAGAACTTTTTAATTTTTTTGTGTTTCTTTTGTTCTAAAATTTTCTTAAAAGGATATTTTTATTTTATTTATTTATTCATCTAATAAAATTTTCAAATAATATCCTAATACTATATTTAAATAAAAAATTCCCACTAGTTACTTTTTTTTTAAACATATTTATAATTAATTCATTATTTAGCTACACTTTCCAAGAAGTTTGAATTTTGGATATTCTTTTTTTATTTTTTGTTATTTTTTGTCTAGTTTAAAAAAATGTTGACAAATTATATATATATTTTATAGAAAAAAAAAGATTTGGTAAATATGTACTTACTTTGCCAATGAAATATTAAAGAAAAAAATATAAACAAAAATTATTCGCGGAATCTAACCGGACACGTAGAGTTCAAAAAACGTGTATTCCTTAACCCTTTTTGCAAGTGTAACTTGAGTCCCGACCAAAAAGCCTGAAGAAAATTTCTATATTGCACAAAGAAAATGAACGGAGTAGAATTGGAATTCGCCTTCCTGATATATATATGGATTCACCCAAAAACGTAACTAAATAACAGCTCAACTTGCTCGCCAAAGAAAACGGCGTTTCTTTCTAAATTGCTCTCTTATAATCAGAACCGCTGGTCTAGATTTCTCAGATGGCTCTCAAATCAATAAGTAAACGCCCAATTGGTCGTCCGGTAACACATTCGATTAACGATTTCAAGATGATCGTATGGGGAGACTTAATTGAATTGGCAAGAAATTATACAAAGTGGCAGCTCAAAGAGACACCATTTCTTCTTCTGAAGAGAAAAATGTAAAATGAATTAAGAAATAAAATTATACTTAAAGCATCAAGTCACATTTAAGTTTTGCTAGGTCTCTTTTTTTTATATTTCCCTATAACGTCTTAGGTTCAAAGGCATTTGTTTGATGTACAGCCATGATCTAAAAGGCCATAGGTTTTTAGACATATTACATATACATATTTTGGCGTTTCTCAACCTCTGGGATGTGGGAGATCTATTAAACGTTCAAAGAAATACAAAATTTTCAAATAGGTTAAGAAAAAAAAAATATAATATAGCATGCAACATATAAATTTTTATAAAAATAAATAATATAAATGCATTTTGAAAATTCTCATAATAGACTCATAAAAGGGAAAAATTTTAATATTTCATAATACGTTTTAGGTAGTGCGTTCAAAATACAAGTTAATAAAATACATATCATTATAAAAAACTTAAGAAAACATATGCAGCCATAAAGAGTAGGTAATGTATTATATAAAATTTTTTTTTGATTAAATTTCAATTAAATCTTAAATTTAAGAAAGTTTGAATGAAAGCCTTTCTTCAAAAGTTGAAATGGCAATCAACAAATCTGGACAAAAATTGGGCCCAACTGTCGCAGTCATTAATTTTCCAATATCTCCAAATATTGCAAGTGCTCTTTTTATTGTGGATGTAGAAATGAGTCTGGTTATTATTTTCTGTCGGTATTTGATAGCCTTCACCTTTCCACTCCTTCAAAAGATTTTAACGTTCAGACCAGGTCTGTAGAAAACAACTTTTTCATTATGCCTTTTATTGATCAAGCAAAACTTATATGAAACTATAAGAAAATATTATATAAGGCCTTTTAAAGAAATGTTAAACATTCATTAAATATTTATGAATTTATTGGATCAAAATTTATTTAATGTGCCGTATAACTAAAGTTTATTTTTGTAAAATTTATTTATAAATTTTTCATTGGCACTAAAGCTGGTTTCCCAAGGGAGTAATTGAAAAGATCCATTTCGATTTACACAACCAGTTTAATTCAACTGGTTGCTTGTTTTGATTTCACATTATCAATTGATAAATGCGGTAGATGTCAGCCAAATTATTTGTTATTTATTTTTCAGGATAATATAAATACAATACCGTTGCTAATAGTTTGTCAACAATACCAATTATTGTTTATAAATATATGCAAATATTTAAAAAAAAAATTGGGAGAGGCTTCCACTCGACTTTCTCTTATTCACATATATAGGTGATATCATGATTTTTAGAAAAATCCTTCAGATAAAAAACCATTTCCGGTTGCGAAAAATAGCCCAAAAGTTGAAAGACATCTATGATTTTGCTGTTATACACGTATGTAAAATTTGATCGATCTACTTTCAAACGGATTCGAGTTTTCGTGTTAATGAATATAAACATAGACACACAGACATAATTTAAAAAAATGGTATTTTCGAACTCAGCGAGGTCCAAAACGTCAAAAACAATAACAATCAAGAGATCGAATTTTTGGGACGATTAAAGTACTTTTCCTATACTACGTAAACGAGAAAATAAACAAAGCGCCAAAGAAAATATCAAGTTACATTTAATCGAGCCTCGGCGACCGGCCTTTTGGCTAGAAAGTAATTGACTGGTTGATTCGATCGAGTTACTTAAATGTGAACACTTCTGAATATTCCTCTGAGTCGATACACAACAATGAAAGTTTTTTAAACCAAAACTGTGTTGAGTTCACTGTTTCAATATGAAACCAGCATATGTCTTCTCATATTAAATACTAAATAAGGTTACTATCCAGAACAAGATCAGCTGGGACTGTCACAGCCTGATACACACACACACACACAATCGCTCACATACGCAGCTGGCCCTCAGACGATTTCGTCTATCTCCACCACAGCCTGATACAGAAAGGGAATAATGTCAATATGATCCAGGATAGTAATTCATGATCAAAATCATTAACTAACTGGATGGGAAGCCCTAAAAAGGGAACGAAGTTTGAATTTCATATTTTAGTTAGGTATCATCAGTAGTCTAACACAAGAATTTCTTGTGAGTATTTGGAGATCACATGTTATCCGAGCTATGAATGACATTTCCTCATATTTCTATATGTCATCCTTTCCCCTCCCTCTTCAATAAACGTTGATCCCTCTTTAAGTAGCATCGATAATTTTTTATGCTCATCCCGAATCAATGGAAAAAGACAAGGAGAAAGAAACGGAAGAAGCTAGGCATCACACGCGAGCTGATAGCAATCAGTTTAAACTCTTTTTAGACATTTTATAGTTAATATATATTGTAAGGTTACAATTTCATGACTAGACCCATGAAACTAACAATAGGGTAAACATATCATATGAGATTTAAATAATTATTATTCGATATTAATAAAATCTAATTCTAAAAGTATCCTTTGAAGTTCCCACCACCTAATTATATCTCTTTCTCTCCTCATATTCAATATCTGTGTTGAAAAAAAAAAATAATCAAGAATAAATTAAAGTTCAATAATTTATGTTAATTAATAAACGACATTATGCTAATGAAATGATTTCTTGTGAAATATCCTCCTGTCATACATAAATTAAATTTTATCAATTTTATAAATCATTTGAAAAGTATTATTTTTAAAATGATTTTTTTGTATTTGTAAATAATATTAGGATAGCTATAAAATTAATGAAGTATAAAAATATGCAATTTCAATTAATATTTTTAAATATCTTTTAATTCAAATATTACTTAATAGATGCCGCTTATTGTGATCACTATACGAACTGTAATTTTTGATAATAATAACCAACTGACAGAGCCGTAGCGTGATATTACGGCGCCCGGTTCGAAAGGATAAAATGGCCCCCCGTCTTATATTTTTTATTAAAATAAAAAAAGTTTTTTATTATAAATAAATAAAATTATACAATTATACAAAATTAAATGCATTACTGCATTACTAAAAATTTTTTCAAGGTTAAAACGGCATCTTTATCGTTCGGCTCCTGGTGCCGGTGCACCGCTCGCACCACCCACGCTACGTCAACTGATAACAAGCAGAAATTAAAAAAAGACAATGTTATTTTGATCACATTTATTACAAAATAGATAATTCAATTTAAGTACTTATATTTAAACAAAACTGCATATTTTATTCACAACTTAAAAAAAAAAAAAACAATACACATATAAATTATTTGAAAAATTCATTGAGTGTTGTGTCGTAAAAATGTTTCATTATGCCACTCTCCCTATAGGTCTTGTGTATTAATATATGACTATACTATCGATTCGTATGTTATGCCTCTTTTAAAAACCCATTTTCGTGCCTTACTTTCGTAGGGCACTAAATAGGTTTAGAAAGTTTTGAAAACAGGATTATTTTGTTAGTATTTTCTAAAAATTATCATCAGAATTGATAACAATAACCGAAATTTGATTACAATAAGCAAATTATTTTTAAGTAATTTTGTATAGAGTGTTTTGGGACTGATCATGATAACAATCACGGATAACATTATCCGTGATATCGGGCGTCCACTGTATATGGTTCATAGATCCCAATTATTTTAATATAATTAATATAATTAGAAAATGATAAAATAATATAATTCTCATTTTTACTTTCTCTTACGTATATATGAAATATAAAGTGAGAAAGTATTGCGATCGCCAAAAAAATCAATGTCAATATTTCAACGAAAATTCATCCCTAAGTCTAAAAAAATAGGCCTCGCAAAATCGTCTATCGGTAGGCTAAAGTTCGGAATTCCTGTTTTGATTCCTGCCAAGTAGGATCTTTCCAGTCATCCCATCTTCTCGTGGTGCTCTCTGTAGTAGCGTGTGTTTTGTTGTTATCAACCTCGATTACGACCAACATAACATGGCCGCATTTGCCGCTGGCTGAAGATTATTGCAGAAGAACTCGATGAGCTTGGATGATTGGCCGGTCTCCTTCAAAGTGCCGCTCGCTTAGCCTCGGAGAGTTCTCTTGAGACGGGCTTTCCTCTTAGAAAATGCTCTATCTTTCCGGATTTTAAATTTCATCATGGAAGGCAGTACGCAAGAAAAGGAAACCTGTAAATTCAACTTATTTATCTAACAGGCAGAAAAAGCGGAGGAATTATGCCCAAATTCAAATACTGGTTAACCGAACCAAAGCGTCATGTGAGATGTTTGGACCTTTGAACAATCAAACTCTGCACCTCAGCCTCAAAGATCTTAAAAAATATTGGATCCAACTTTTTGGGACACTAGGAGACACGATAGCACGAAATCTTCCGAGAAAACCTCGTCTAGATATTCTGAGTACCCCGATCATGGTGCTAGAATGCATTCAGAGCAGCAGAACACTCCGGATCTACACCCGGTTCCGATGGACTTCCTGCCTCACTATGAAATGGCGTTACATCCTTATTTCAAGTTCTGTTTTATAACACCGTTTTATCTCTGGAAGATCTTCCATTCCATCTCTTCTTGTCTAGGACAGTAAAGGAAAGGTCCCCAAGTCTCGGCCTCCACTGAAGTCAGTCCCATTTCCATATCGGGAGTCTTCATGAGACACTTAAATAAAAGTCTGGTCAAGGCTTATGAAACATGAGGGTGAAAACTCGGCTTCCCTAAAACAGGCAGGAGGAGTTCGTCAGGGCGATCCATTGTCACCATCCTTATTCAACTTAATAATGGATAGCGTTCTGGCGCACTCTAGGAGAGAAGTCATTTATGGTCTTAAACCAGATACTAGAATTAACGCTCAGTGGCACATGGCACACCAATTGGTACCTTTTTCTAGGCTCAAAGCTCTTTTGTCATTGCATTTGCATTGCATTATTTGGTTCACAGGCATGAATTCGTTACCCCAAAAGAAGAGAATTAATTACGTTTAATCGTGTGCCTCTCTACAACTTTACGATCAGCTTACATAGTCACTTTTAGGACACATAAATTTTTTATTTGATTTATTTATTTTATCTTACCTATATATGAAATACATAGTGATAAAGTAGTGCGATCGCCAAAAAAATCGATGTCGAGATTTCAACGGAAATACACATTTTGAAATTTTCTGAGTCTAAAAAATGGGTATCGCAAGATGATCTATTGGTCTGTATGTCTGTCTGTCTGTGAACAAGATTTTACAAAAAAGAAAAAAGTACGAGGCTGAAATTTTAAAGGTTTTTTTTATATATACTTTTGTCGCTTGCCCCTCAAAGCTTTTCAATAAAATCGGCCAACAAGTACTAGTGCTTTACCAATTTACTTTTTTAGTTTTTTGTCTATGTTCTCAAAATTCTCTCTAACGTTTTTTATTAAAATTCATATATCAATTGAAAAAAAGGATATCGATATTTCAATGGAAACACATTTTGAGGTTCCCTGAGTCTAAAAAAATGGGTCCCGCGAAATGGTCTGTCTGTCTGGGTATCTGCGAGTGCATGTGTATGTGTTTTTGTGAACAAAAACGAAAAAACGTACGGGGCTGAAATTTTATATTTAAGCTAGATAGTCTCGTCGATTGCACCTCAAAACTTTTCAATACAATCGGCCAACAGGTACTAATACTTTACCGATGTGGTTTTTTCGTTTTTTTGGATTTTCTCAAAATTCGCTCAAATGATTTTAATTAAAACTCATATATCAATTATTTATTAGATCATCTTTGAAATGTATTAACCGAAAGGTCATGGCTAATATTTTCTGGGATACAAAAGATAATCTTTTAATTGATCACCTTAAAAAGGGTAAAACAATAACTTGCGAATACTATGCACATCTTGACCAGCAATATGAAAAAATTCGTGGTACTAGGTTTGGATTGCAATAGAAAAAATCATGTTCCATTAAGACAATGCACCAGTCCACAAAAGTGCTATGGCAATGGGAAAATTAAGGGATTTGAAGTACGAATTGTTGGATCATCCACACTATTCGCCAGATTTGGCTCCCTCTGACTTTCATCTATTCCCAAATCTATATAAATTTGTGGCTGGAAAACGTTGAGGTTCAAAGAGGTGATAGCAGCGATAGATGGATATTTTTCAGACCTTCCATAATCGATGAAATCCATTTATTAAAGAAAGGTTGAACAAAGTGCAATTGAACTAAAGGAAGACTACAGTAAAAAATAAATGCATTTTTAAACTAAAAACACAAACTTTTCACCTTGCCCTCGAATATTGACTAACTGTAAGGATTTGGCTGGAAGAGGAATTCCTTAGAGGGTGGGAGAATAGCTCCCAAAGAGCATCCCATCCTGAGATTGAGCTGGAGGAGGGAAGGGGGCATAGCTCCCCTGACCAACGCCGTGTTTCATTCCCTCAGCTAATGCTCTTCGTCATTTAATAAAGCTCTCCTGGCTGGTTATTTTGCAATTTTAATCAAACTCGAATCGAGGTTATATTAAACTTTTAAAAAAGAAAAATGTTTCAAGTTTTTCTTTTTATTTTAGCAGACAACCAGATCGCCATGCAAATTATTTAAACAAATAAGCAATATTGAATCTGGAATATCTCAATATTAATGAAGAGAAAAAAAAAATTTAAAATAACATCAAAAATTTATATTTCTAAATTGACAATTTCTAAAAAGACAATTAATTCTTGTACTAGATAAAAAAAACTTGCTCACTATCCCTTTTTGAGAGAAGGCTTATCAAGTTGGTTGCCCTGGATGTACTGGGGTGTTATATGATCAGTACAACGAGTCCTGTCAATTTTAATCTTGGTTTACGAATCAGCAAATCACTTCTTTTATTTCAAAGAACTTCTCAATTTTGTTCACGAAGACTAGGCCCTACTACTCTCTCTGCCCGGGCTTCGGATTCTAACCCAGATCTCTGCATCAGGAGGTAACAACTACAGGGAAGACCATAATATAAATAAAATTAAATCTACAAAAAATACCAAAGGGTGCATAAATCCATTAATGAGTTGGTCATTCAGGTTGTCTACCTTTCAGTAAGCAAAAAAGAATTAAACCAATTATATTCCGAATCATATATTATAATTATAGGGTAACACTCAGGGGATCACACCTGGTAAATATACGGCGAGTAACCCGGGCTAGGCTGGTATTTTTTCTTCTCATGTGTCTCTGCAAGCTTTCAAAGGCAAACATAAGCACAAGATAGAAAATTAATTGTCTATAAAAAATTAAAAAATATCCTATCTTGTGTTTTTTTTATAATTAACTAATAAGTTAAAGTTCGTAAGGCAAGCGATTGTCTCTTTACCAGGCTAACAGGTTAATATGCAGATATAGAGGTATATATAGAGAACATAAAATATTCATTAAAAAAGTTGTATACAAAATAAATTCTCGGGATAGCTTTTCAAATTTTTTACATGGGAGCGTTGTATCCGTTGCCAAAGCTTTGTCTATTCCTAGGCTCTGCACATGTATTTAATAAATTTTCAATGATTCATCAGAAGCTCCTACCAATTTTAATATAGGATTCATTATTATACTTCATAGAAGCGCTTACGGCTCCACTAACATAATCAAAGAGCCACTTATAGGTACGAAGAGGATCCTCCATTGGATCGAAAACTATGTGTTCTACACTCTGGGATAAGAAGTGTAAATTTTTATTGTTATAGGAAAATAATCCGAACCCCAGGGATCATCATTCACTTTCCAATTAACCAAGGGTGCAATGTCTGGGGTGCACAAAGTAATATCTAAAGGAGAAAAAGACCTCTTAATCCTCGGAATCAAAGTGGGCGACCCATCGTTTAATATTACGAGATCATCGCGATCAAGATTTTCTTGCAACTTAACTCCATATTTTCAGGAATTGCCTCCAATAACTAAATTTCCTCTGATTTGGCTAAATAGGGAATTCCAATTACCATGTACTATAACTGTTCCCGGGAGAGCATAAATGGAAATAAAATTAATATTACAGCCATTCTCTGACATGTCACTAACAGTACAAACCTCAAAATTAATATTACTATAATCTATATTTATTTCTTTGAATTTGACCTTCTTCCTAACTAGAATAGCCATTCCCTTCTTCCCATCCTGTCTGTCCTTCCTAATCAAATTATAGCCAGGGAAACTGTAATTAAAACTATTTATAAACCAGGTCTCTGATATTAACGCAATGTCTATGTGGTTCACCGACAATTCTCTACAAAATGCCTCCTTTCTAACATGAAGGAATCTAGAATTCAACTGATTGATGTTTATTCAGTATTCAGTTTTCTATTAACGTTAAAAACCATAAAACTAATTCAGTTAAAAAAATAGGCATAATGAAACAACAGTATAAATAGGTTAAAAAATAAATAAATAATTAGAAAAATAAATAAATAAAAATAAATAAATATATAAAATAAATAAGTAAATATGTAATGTATAGTATGTAAAGTATAATATAAAAATTAAATAAATAAATTTATCAGGTATCTCGATTAAGAGTTTTTACGCTACGAATGACATATTTTATAAATCAATGTACTGGGGTCCAAAGACGAGTTACTTGCAAGAATTCGAATAAACGAGTGATATAAGTAAAAAGTAGGCATAGCTTAGTACAAATTGGCCTTTAAAGCTAGCAATTATCATAGGAATGGGTATTCGTTTTTGTGAATCTCTTTACTCTGACTAGTTGTACTAGGGAAATAATTTCATGATAAATTTCTTAACAGCAAAACTCGATGGGAATGTCCCTAATAACACAGTCAGAAATTTAGGAATAAATAAGTCATATTATAATCGTTCATTAAACTAGCTTCTCTGATAAGATTATTCGCCGAAGTAAATATTTTTAATTCAATGCATACCTTTCTATAATTTATGGAATAAATTCCTAAAATCCATGTTTATAAGTTTATTGAAAATAATTTTTCAGGTAATTGGATTGATTTTTATCTCTAGAAAAATCATTAGGATAAATAAAACTATTATTATTATCATTTGCCTGATCTTCAGGCAACGATTCACTAGGTGGTGAGCTCCCCTGTGAACCCACATCCTCATCCGTTAATTCTTCCGAGTTCCAAGCTCTGCCATGGGTGAAAAGTAGATCTAAACTACTGGGTTAGTAGAGTTAAAAAAAAAATTAGTGTATTGTATTAAATAAAATTAAAATAAATAATATTTTAAAGAAAAAGAAAGAAGAATGTGAATTAAGTCAAAAGAATACTAATAGTAAAAGTTAGGCGATAAGATTAAGGTGGAATATTTATCAGGCTTTGATGCGAAGGCCGCAGCGATGAGAGAAGCACCTAGCTCCGAGGTCCTACATACTACTGTCGGCTTTTTTAATAAAATTAATATATATTTATATTTACGAGTATGATATCTATATAAATTTTATTTTACAAAAATAGACTTTTTAAATTTAATTAAAAGTATTTCATCATTCGAGTTTCTTTTATTATTTCGTCTTGAACATTTTCAACAAAAGTTGCAACTCTAATTCGGCTCCGTTGAGTTAAAGAGTGAATTAAGCAAGCTTATTCAGTGATATTTTAAACTTAGAATTAAACTTGAAAGTTTCGTCTTTTAGAAAAAAAATAAAAAAATTAATAATCGGGACGTTAGAAATAGCGAATAAAAAATGAAAAAAAGGCATTTTATTAATATTGGGAAAGTTCTCTTTTGCTTTGGATGTATTTGATTTTTTCGTCCGGTAGGCCACCACGAATTGGGCCGTTTATGCGTAGTGAATGATGATGAAGGTGAAATCATCTCCCCCTTTCATAACCAAAGACGATTTTCCAAAAAATCAAGTTATCTAGTATAATGCTTACAATTATACGTTATTTTTAATTTTAAACAATTTGCAATTTATTATATTCGAAATTCGATATGAAACTTAAAATTAACTGATTAATAGAATGACAAAAAGTTTACTTTGAAAATGGTCTAAGTCCACTTTGATAAGTTTCAGAATATGTATTATATTATGGGATAAAATTTTAATAGTAAATAATTACAAATCAAATAAAAAAATGTGTTTTTATTTGTCCTTTAGAAAAAAAATGTAGAAAATGTAAAAAACTTTATTCTGAATGAAACAAAAGTATTTCATTTCACGGTAACCTTTTGAGGACCTGGTTTTTAGAAGATTAAGGTAAAACTAATAGAGAAACTTTTCTTTTGTATCCAGACTTAAATAATGGGGAGGAGGGTGGGAGGGAATTACCTCTATTAACCGGCAATTGTATGCGCATCTGGAAGAAAGTCGACTGGAAAATTAATTTAATTTTTTATTTAGTCTGGGTGCGCGTGCTTTCCAACCTGTCTATAATATGCATAAATGCTATTTGTAACATTAATAAATTTAATATTTTCTCTTTTTTTTTTTGTTATAGAAGGCGGACAAAAATATAGAAACAGCTGGATGAAATGCATGCTTGAATTGAAATATTTATTCTAGCGAAATTAGCTGGTGCTGTCGTTCGCCCACTAGCAACCTGCATAACCTTCTTGCAATCCGGTCCGTCAAGGTAAGGTTTTTGTTGGTTTTCCATATTTTTGTCCAACTCCTGTTGGTATTTTAATTCTCTTTATCAAAATCAAAATGAATCACGAGTTATAATATAAATATTCAAAATTAATTTTTTTTTCTCATTGATAAATCTCGAGATTTATTTTCTTTTTTTTTTTTTTTGCAAAATAAGTTATCCCCCATCTGTTGCTGAAATTACCGTGGAAAAATAAAAATGTTTAAAAAATTTTTAATTCAAATAAACTTGTCTCATTTATTTTATTAATTAGACGAAGCCATTCTTCTGTAATTAAACAAATTATCCAGGTTGGCAAGGTAAAAAATCATCTTTTGAACTCACAATCCATTTAATAAAGCTGCTTAATTGTATTACTAAAAATAGAGCGTATTACAAGCGCGCTTTGCTATTTTGGTGCTAAAAGCCAAGTACCAGTCCAACTTTTGACGCCTTTGCGCAGGCTGTCGGTCTGTTTGTCATTTACAAGCCCTTCCACTTTCAGGATTTATAAATATGACAGAACTAACATTATCGCAGAAATCAAAGTTACATTTTTTTTAGAAAGTACATGAGCCAAATAAGGTTATTATAACGTTGCTTTTTTCTATATATATTTTTTTTTAAATAAATATTTTTAAAAGTGTTTCTCAAATATTTAATTCATACCTACAAGAAATAGATCATGTAGAAGAAGTTATTCTGATATAATAATAATTTTCTGAAAATTTAAAAAAGAAAAAAATGTATCTAAATCCAAATAAAGCCCATTAATGTTCGAAATAAGTCCATGTGCATATTTATTCATTATTGTATGTTCTATTTATAAATCCTTTCAAAATTTTCTTAAAGGAAGTAAAATTAAGTTTTTTAATCCAGAAGCCTTCTCAATAATAAATATTATTTCACTTATTTTTCTGGAAGAGTTTGCCAACATATTTTTTTTTCTTTCTAGATATCTAGTATATCAGCACCCAAGACGTAAATACGGGTACCACTAATGTTTACTTTCCAAATTTAGCCCGATAAATAAAATAAATAAAAAAAATTAAATTGACAACTAAATCTTGTTTATTATAAAAAAAAAAATAGTATTTAAAAATATTTATATTTTATGATCATGGCAACGAGTTGATTTATCTTTTCCATGGGATTCTTAAAAGTCTGAATTGAAAGCCTCGCATTATTTTGAGGTAGGAAATGATTAATACATCTTTTATCTAAAGCAGCCCATTTATTCGTGCTAGTTGTTCTGGCTTCAGGGGGAATTTTCGATTTATGTTCCCTCTTCTTCGGTCCAGATCAGAGACGTAGTCGGCGGAAATGGCACTGACCGTCGGCAGAGGCTGACGATACAGAGATCGCCTAAAGCTCGATTTTCTGCTTGAGCGTCTTCCTAGCGATCTCCGCGGAGCGTTTACGTATCCTTACCGATGAGCCACGTAATCCCGAAGGTTTTTAAAGGTCAGATGCATCTTACACCACTCCTGATGTATCAGAGCCATGTCCGCGGGGTTGCAGCTTTCGTAGCATTTCAGCAGGTCATACCGGAGTCGGTTCGTCCACTCCACTTTGGTCGTTGTTCGTTGCCGGGTCGTCATAACGTTCGTGCCGTTAGGCCCCCCGGTAGCTCTACGAGAGTCTGTATCCGCACCAGACATACCACCGGGGGTATTGCGCGTTCTCTTTGCGAAAACGTCAAGTGTAGTTGGCGCGGGTGATTAGCCCTCACCAACCCCCAGGCATTCAGACCAATAGGCTCCAGAGGCGCCCCTCAGGCTGTCATCAGGCTTGTGCCAGTCGCCTTCGGAGGGAAGGGACGCCAAATTTCCTTTCAGTCAAAGACTGCCGTACCCGTTTTATTATTATTAAATATAAAAATGAAAATTTTACCCTATACAATGATCCCTAATCTTTTTGGAGCCTTAAAAAAACATCTTAAAAGACTATAAACATTTTATGAGAAATGTGTTTTAAGGGAATTGCACAGAATTAAAAGTACTTGTCAAAATTTATATATAGGCTATAATATATAAATAAATTCCTTGCCTAAACTAAAATCCATCTTTAAAAATCGATGCAGATTAAGTTTGTAGTGTCTAAAAGTTTAATGGGATAGAGGATTCTAGCCACCCCCTCCTATGGACCTCAGTAAAATCGTTATCAGCAACCTAAAAAGTTGAAGCGGCTCTACTAGTTCTCTACAACTCAAAGCCGGATGTGCATTTTTTTTGACAAATCTTTCAACAAAATCAATTGAATTTTCCTTCAAATCCATTTACCCCGAGCTTATTAGTCAAATTTTACATATTTTTGTATATTTGACAAAAGTTTAATTATTTCCCAAATTTTTGAAGAAATTGCCAGGGGGCTATATGAAGATTTAGTTTGCCCCACTCCTCACTCACAAATATTGAAATGAATTCCTAGATAAATTTTTTTTGCAAATTTAGGAGCCTATGGCCCACCTCTAAAAAATCAAGTTTGCATCATTTAATAGTAAATTTTATGAGAAATTAATGCCAAAAATCAACCTGTCACTTTTAAAAGTTCAGCTTTTAGGTCAAGTCCCTCCACTAAAAAAACTTTCTGATTACGTGGCTACAATATTATATTTAAATGCAGAGAGAAAGGTTTAAAAAAAGTTTTTTCTGAAATTTTTTTATTAGTAGCCTTTTTACACAACACAAAAATTATTTAAAAATCTTAAGAACGGCGGAGATGAAGACACTAAGAAAATTGGATTAGAGGCGTGACTCATTGGGACAGAGTGAGAAAGGAGGATGTGTGGGACGATATCAAGACATCGCCAAGTGAAAAGAGACAACTCGGGGCTTCTTAGGAGAGCCCGGGATGGAAGGCCTGGCAGACCGAAGAGGTGGGCTGAGCTCTGGACGACCTCTTCCACGGGCAGCAGAGGCCTACCATAGAAAAAGAAAAAGAAGAACAAGGTAGTAAGAAAAATATTCTATTTTTTAATTTAGGCCTATATAAAATTTTTTCTCTTAAATTTGCAATAAAAAGAAATTTTATCAGGGAAGTCGTTTCATTTATTTTAATACGGGTGAGGGAAAGGCGATGAGTGGCTAAGCTGATAAGTCGCGGATCTGATATTACAACTCAACTCGGGTTCCAATCTTGCTTGTCGCAAACAATTAACAACATTGCCAAAGTCAGTGGCAATCCATAGGAAAGTGGGAGATAATGTCACCATCAGTAACAGGCACAAAGGACCCAATTTGTGATGACCTGTTGGATGACGTCACTTGAAAAATCAAGACTGCTGTGATTTGGACTTTAGATTCGGGTTGATAGTTAGCTGTTGGTTCGCTCTTAACTTACCGGTATATTTTGTATTTTCGTTAGGAATAATTTAATATATATAACACAGGCGTGCAACATTTTTGTTGTCTTTTTTTTCCAACTGATTCTTATATATTTCAATGAGCTGAATTAAAATCTGGTATTGGTTTTTTTTTTCAATCAAGTCAAATCTTTTGGTTATGGACTTTATTAATGATATTCCGAAATCACTACAAATTGGGTCCTTTGTGAGAGTTACTGATGGTGCGATTATCTCCCAATTTCCTTTGGATTGCCACTGACTTTGGCAATGTCGTTAATTGTTTGCGACAAGTGGGAGACGAACCCGAGTTGAGTTGTAACTTGAGATGCATAATCCGCAACTTATCAGCCTAGCCACTCATCTTCTCTCCCTCACCCGTATTAAAGTAAATGAAACGACTTCCCTGATAAAATTCCTTTTTATTGCAAATTTAAGAGAAAAAATTATTATATAGTCCTCAATTAAAAAAATAAAATTATTTTGAATTGTATTTCTCTTGCTACCTTGTTATTCTTCTTCTTCTGTTGTAGGCCTCTGCTGTCCTTAGAAGAGGGCGCCCAGAGCTCAGCCTATCACTTCGGGGTTTGCCTAACTTTCAATCCCGGCTTTCCTAAGAAGCCCATCCGTGTTGTCTCTTGTAATTGATATATGAATTTTAATCAAAATCCTTAGACTAAATTTGGAAAAAAATTGAAAAAACTTAAAAAGTACACGAGTATTCTTTGGCCAATTTTATTGAAAAGTTTCGAGGTGCATGTGACAAAGCTAGTTTAAATATAAAATTTCAGCCT
>JAAAKE020068771.1:8180-25162 GCA_010014785.2 Anisolabis maritima
TTATTTTTTTTAAAAATACTGAAAAAATTTTTTTTTTATTAGTTCTCTCAACATTCCTATACTCTCTTTTCCCCCCCCCCCCCCCCCCCCGAAAAAATTCTTTGGGGCTCTGGCTGATGTCAACAAATAAATATTTTTATTTTTGATAACGGAATTGAATTGCGAATTTAATTAATTTAATTCAATTTTTTTTATAATATTGATAATTGATTAATACACACAAACAAAAATTTCTCTAAAAATGAAAGGTAAAATAAAATTATGCACCGGTACACAATTTTCCTTATCTTAGCTAAGAGAAAATTGTGTAATGTAATGTGTGGGCCTCGCACCAGATGTTTTATAGCTAATTCCTCCAAGATCATGGAACTTAATTCTATAATTAATAATTTTTAAAAATTCTATAATTTTATTTATACAACCCGAATACTCTACGGCCCCTTTTAAAACTCTTTTCAAAGATTGAGTTTTTAGCTTAAAATTCTAGTTATTCCTCTCTATTCCACAATAAAAAATACAATATAACGCCTAAAGGAACGGATTTCTAGTGAACAAACGGGGAAATTTTCGGCCTTCTTTCAATGAGAATCCACTGATTTCTTTTTAATAATAAATATTTTAATTATTATTAATTTTATAATACAAGAGAAACTCGATTATCGAGAGCTAAGACATCCAGATCCAGGTGATATGGTATGGTCTGAGAAAAACACTTCAAGGGCATTTATATAGAGAAAAATTTATTTAAAGAAACTAATCTTCAAAGTTCAAATAAAATAAAGTTTTAATAATTTTAATAACTTTTTTTTTTCATCCAAGTAAATTCATCATTGCTCTATTAAAAATAATTATCTTAGTTCTTTAAAATTTATAAACCTCTGGACACTTAGTAATAAATATGATTGAATAACAGAATCAAAAAATATATAATTGAATTATTTAATAAAGCCTAAGCCTCTATTTTAATTATTCCTTAATATTCCATAATAAATAACTCCTAGTGATAAAATTTGATGACGAAATATAATATAAACTAATAAATAAGATAACTTCTTCGTGTAAAGGGAAAGGAAAATTTATGCTTACCTAACCGATAGGCTTTTACCTTTATAAACAGAAGAAACCAACTAAGAATTCATTTGTTAATAAATATTTGAAAAATGAAGCGTGTGCTTATATTATTTTTAATATCAATCTCCGATATATTTAGTGAAGAAAGGATTCCTCTCCCAAAAGACTTCATTTTGGGTGCAGGAACTTCTGCTTATCAAATTGAAGGAGCTTGGAATGAGGATGGCAAAGGAGAAAGTATTTGGGATCATCTCGTTCATACCCACCCGGAATTGTTTTTAGAAGGATCAAATGGTGATATTGCGGCTGATAGCTATCATAAAATTGAGGAAGATATTAAAGTATTAAAGGAAATGAAATTGAATTCATATAGGTTTTCCATTTCTTGGACAAGAGTTCTTCCAAAAGGTGATTTAAGTGAGATTAATGAAAAAGGATTAGATTATTATAATAAATTAATTAATCGATTAATTGAAGAGAAAATAGAACCTATGGTGACGATATTTCATTGGGATTTACCCGAAGTGTTTCAATATAAATTTGGTGGATGGACCAATCCTCTTATAGCCGATTATTTCGTCGATTATGCCTGGTTATTATTTTCAAGATTTGGTGATCGTGTTAAATGGTGGATTACTTTTAATGAACCATATTTTGCTTGTACTGGTTATGCTAATATTCAAATGTTTAGGTTGGCACCTGCAGTGAATGCTTCAGGTGTAGGTGATTACATGTGTGGTTATAGTCTCCTTCTTTCACATGCAAAAGCTTATCGTCTCTATGAAAAAGAATTTCGTGAAAAACAAAATGGAAAACTTGGGCTTGCTCTAAGTGTACTTTGGGGACAACCGAAAACGTCAAATGAAGAGGATATTCAGGCAACACAACGCGTGAACTCCTTCCAACTCGATTGGTTTGCTCATCCTGTTTATTCTCAATCAGGCGATTATCCTTCAATTATGATAGAACATATTTCCAATTCTTCTAAAAATCAAGGGTTAGGCCTATCAAGATTACCAAAATTTTCTCAAGAAGAAATTATCTTGATTCGTGGATCCGCTGATTTTATTGGAGTAAATTATTATACAGCCAAAAAAGTTTCAGTGTCGGTAGATAGTTCTGAAAATCTTATTTTTAATCAAGATTTAGACATCGTTTTTTCAGATGATCCTTCTTGGACTAAATCAAATAATTTAGATGCATTTAATATAGTTCCTGAAGGTATCGCAGAACTATTAAAATATGTTCACAAAGAATATCCAAATTACGATATTTTTATAACGGAAAATGGAATACCAGATTATGAAAAAATTGAAGATGATATAAGAGTAAATTATATTTTATCTCATTTAAAATTTGTTTTAGAGGCAGTTAAAAATGAGAGTATTCCTTTGAAGGGTTACTATCATTGGTCATTGATTGATAATTTTGAATGGAATTCAGGATACTCGTTAAAATTTGGGTTATGTCACATTGATTTTAATAGCCCTAATCGAACAAGAACTTTAAAGAAATCAGCAAATGTTTTTAAAGATATAGTTGAGCAGTGGTCAGTTCCTACATAAAACAAAAATATATACAATTGTCTGTGTGGTAATATTGTGAAAATTCAAGCATTTTTTTCACTAAAATAATTTTCAAAATTTCAAAATTATTTCCTTTAGTCCTACATAATTTTATAATAATATAATTATATTATATATAATATATAATTCTTGATAAAATTAAAACAAATTTACCTAAATTAATTCACTCATCTAATTATGTTACCGTATATTTCCACAGATAAGACGAGTAATAAATTTTCGTCAAAATTTTATAGTTTTAGCATATATCTGTCCTATAAGACAAACCCCAAACTATCAACAGCCTATGAATTTAGTTTAGATCGGCGATCATCATCTGGATAATAATACTGTATAGCGTATACGGAATTATGTCCTATTCACAAACATTCGCACTGATTTCGGGCATTCGGATAATGACCTTGACTATTCACAAAAGCGTCGTATGGGCTATTCTATTTAATGGACATACCCCCATACTCTATACTAGTAAATAATTTGTCCGTTGTTACTCAATAAACATAACTTTTAATATTTATTTTGTTTTAGTATTTTTTTTACTATTACAATGTAATGTTTTATCATATAGCGTATTTAAATAATATAGATTTTTCGATAAGTTGTAATTTTCAAGATCAGTCGCAGTCGGTGGTTGCACGCATAAAGAAAAGGCCTCCTTTAGCAATGTTACGTTTTTGCAGGATTTTAAATACATTGGCAAGTGATTTGTTTTATTTTATAATGTTTTCAATTTATATAAATTTATATAAATTTCAATCTAATTTTTTTTGTATCTGTCCTATTGAGACGACTTTTGGGGGCCTTTTTTTTATGATTCAACTATTGTCTTATCTGCAAAAATATACGGTATTTCAATTAAGTCTAAATGAAAAAAATAGATATTTGTAGCCATATATCAAAAATATTTTTAAAACTATGCAAATTAATATATTTTACTATATTATAAAATAACAAAATAAAAGAAAAAAAAATTATTATGATATTTTTGAAAGATAATAAATATGATTAGAATTAAATAGTTTCCAAAACCTATCATTTGAATTAGTTATTAATATTCAATATATGCCTTGATTTGGCTTGTCATAATATAATTAACGTTTATTTGTGAGTATATAATTTATGGATTTCGGGAGTCGAACCCGGAGGCCCATTGGTCACTTGTTCCTCCAACAAAATATATACTCACAAATAAACTATAAGGTTAGAATGTTGTGAGATCAATCACACCGATAATATATTTGAAAGAACTAGTTCAAAAAACATGAAATTTATTGTTTTGTTTTTCATGTACCTCTCCTAATTTCCCATTAAAATGAAACGTAAGATAGCGTTAGTTCTATTACGAATAGTACATTCATTTTTATAAGTATGTCTATTTATTTCCTTTAATTTTAGTTAATCTGTTAATCCAATGGGTAAATAGCCATAGCAAAGTGTATTTCATTGGTAGGAATATTACTTAATATGCTTTCTATAAAATGGCGAAGCAGAAATCTTGCAACACGATCTGGTAGATTTGCAAAGGGCCACTACTAAATTGTAGCTCAATTGTTGCAGATTTGATATTAAATATATACTGTATTTGCTTGCGCAAATTACGCTCAATCTTCGCTAGTTTCATCGCTAAAAAATCCGGCTAGGTAAATTATACGGATTTGTTGAAAGAAGTTTAAAGTTGAAAGTCTTCATATCATTACTTAAAATATAAATTTAATTTAATTATTTTTTTTAATAACTTAAGGAAAAAAAATTAATTTACATAATCTAGACGCGAAATCTAAGGAAAAAGAGTTAAAGGAAATATAATTCTATATGTAAAAATTAAAATATTTATCGTATCAGCAAAGGGGCGGAGAAAATTTTACGTCACTGTAATGTTGCCTAAGAGCTCTCTTAATTTTTCATTTAATCAGTCCATTCTCCCTTTAATCTTACCACGGTAAGCTTCTAGCGATTTTGGCTTCTCTATATATAAAAACAAATGAATATAATAAAAATAAAATGTTATTTAAAAATAAAATGTTATATTTAGATAAGGAAAAAATACAAAATAAAATTGAGCCTCCTTCACATTTTTTAATTATTTTCAATTTTTGGGACATTCTTAGTTTTTAAAATAAACGAAGCATATACAGAGATAAAGATAAAGAATATAGAAAATTATTATTGTTGACACACACACACAGCGAAAGAGAGATGTTAACAATGTTAACATTTTCAATCCATGCATCCATGACATTTTCAGGGTTTTATTTGATTTAATAAATCACAGAAAAAAATCAATTAATAAGATAATATTTAACAAATATAATATACTAATCAAGTTTTTTAATGTCTAATTGGCTTTAAAAGTTGGAAGACAAAAAAAGGGGAGAAATTTTTTTTAAACACAAAAAGTGATTTTGTCTAAGCTTCTTCCACAAGTAGAAAAGATGATGCACTTACCTTGAGTAGGGTGTTGTCCTGAGGGTGGCCAGCGATGTCAAGAGAACGAGTGGTTTGGTCCAGATGAGTCCGGGGTGGCTGCGAAGTGCAGCCTCCGAGAAGACCGTCATTGGTCCAGCGCTGCTCCGCCCATACACCAATAGGGGATGCAGGGCGGCGCCTCACCCTCCCAACCCCTAAGCGAATCGATTTAACAGCGGAGGCTCCTGGCGCCCGGGTTGCTAGGCAACTAGGCGTCAAACGCCTGGCGCCCTTAACGCCCTCGGTGCCTCTTTAAAAGACACCCGGCACAAAACATGTGCTCCAATTACTCCGCCAATCAGGTCGGTTTTTGCCTTTATTTTTTTCGCATTTGTATTCAATTTTTCTGTAGTAATCTCATTTTGCTTTTTTTTTTGCACATTCATCGATAAATCGATTGATTATTCATTTTTTATGGATATCCACTTTGATTTTTTCACTAGTAATACATTTCGATGGGTGAAATTGCTGTTGTCTTTATATGCTATTAACTAACCGTAGCTCAAACAAAAGTAAGCATAATGTTATATATCCAGATAAAGCAACATATTTTAGTATGCATTTGTTCTATCTCCAACAGCCATTACTTCTCTTTTGGAGTTGGATACTTGCATTTTCAACTTTACTTGTCTTCATATTATTAACAGTTCTAAAAATATCAGAAGAAAAGAAAAAGGACATTCATTTAATGAAGAAGTTCATGCCATAAGTAGACATAAATTAAATATCGTATTTAATAATGTTGAATATATATATTTATTCGTAGTGTATACTCGCAATAAAATGAAAATGTTTTCCATTTTTTTTGTAGTGTTAACTTATCTGTAATATCCTTTGAAATAATTTGGAATATAGAACATAAACAATTACTTGTAAATGTTGGAGTGCAACGGTTCTAACACCTGTATTCCATAATATTATTCGTATATAATTTATATTAGTAAAACTAATTAAGGGAAACAATATTTTACAAAGAAAATAATTTCGAAAACATATAAGTATTACATCAATAAATTTTGCAAATGAATTTAAACTTTTACTTTGCCGTATCTCAAAACTATGAAAATTGAAATTAAAACTGAAGTTAGAAGATGTATTCTCACCCATCGATTTCTCTTGCTTTATATTAATTGCATCCAGAAATGACATTTCGAATCTTATAAAGTCACAAGTATTTGTATATAACTTGCTTTTTTTTATTTTTTGCATATTTATTACATTTTTTTTAATTATTAATTCAAATTCTTTTAAGGACAGAATTTTACTGCTTCAAAAATTTATAGTACGTTTGCCCCTTAGTGATACTATTATTAAAACTTAGCTTTGATTGTCAAATTTCTTCGTCTTGCCTAAAATCAAAAATCATTTCCAAAAGTTTTCTTCATAATTTTTAAAATGATGTACCCTTCTTTCTTTTTTTTTTTTTTTTTTTTTTTTTCTTAAACCAAAACTCTGCTTTTTGTGCAAAAAGCTTTCTAAAAAGTCTAGGGAGTGTACTTGTTTTGGATACGCATATTATATCACTATCTTTGAGTAAACTTTATTTAAATTATATTCTATCTATTTACATATTTTTTTGTCCTTGTCCTTAGAGCAAAGATAGAGGTTTTGCTTCATGATCTTAAAGGTCAGGAATTCACTTGCCTTCATTAGCGAAAAAATATATTCAAATTATATTAGCTATCAATTGATTTAAATATATAGGTACGAAGTCTAAATGAGCACAGATTTTCAAAAATCTTTTATTTTATTGCATTTAAAAGGTTTCCTGCATATTTTTTTTATTATTATTATAGTGTTAACATATCTGTAATATCCTTTGAAATATCTTGGGATATAGAACATATACAATTACAAGTAAATGGTAAGTTGGAGTGCAGTTGTTCTAATTCCTGCATTCCACAATATTATTCGCATGTTAAAAATAGTAGCATTGGTTTTGATTAGATTTTTTCTCTGGCGAGACCACACATAAAGATCAGAGGCGGCAGATTAATTTTTCTTCTTTAATCTTTTTACTGTTTTTTTTTTAATTTTTCTTGTTCGAAATTCCATTTTTATAATTTGCTACATTTTTTTTTGCAATGTTAAAACTGAAGTTAGAAGTTGCATTCTCACCCATCGATACTTTTCTTTTATTATTAATTCAAATTCTTTCAAGGACAGAATTTTACTGCTTCAAAAGTTAGTATGTTTTATAGAACTTTTGCCCCTTAGTGATACTATTTAGTTTGAAGTAGATGGAATATATTTGATTTTATATATTATTTTATTCTCTAAATGGCCAAGTGTAGATTGTCGAGAAATCCATCCGAAAAATTAACCTGCTCCTTCGCTCCCTCTTCTTCGCTTGTGTGCCTGTTGAAAGGAACCAGCCATAGGAGAGGTTAACATAACTCTATCTCTCCCGCCCAGAGTTAAAATTCAGAATTTGTTTAATGTATTGTAAAAACCCATCTTCCAATCAACATATCATACTCGTGTCATGTTATCGTCTAATTGGCCAGACTCCCTTCAAGAGAAACTTTGATTTCTTAGATAAGAATATTGTTAATTGATGGAATTGGGGGGAGGGAGAGGCACGCCAATTTTTCGCGTGAAATACTTATTAAATAGTGTAAACATCATCATTTCAAGAGAGAAGCGGAGCATGTTTCATTCATGAATACCTTTCTGCTATACAAGATCCATTATCTTAAAATTGAACATGTTTGCTTTCTGAGTCATAAAACAACGGATATATTGATATGACTTTTCTAAAAGGGAGACATACCCCTGTCGCTCATCCTCAATGCCCTTATATCACTAATCGCACGCCATATTCACATTGAAAATTGTCTGCCTCAAACTAATATTCATATATATATTCAAATAAAATAAACCTCTCATCCTCTTTAGCGTGACCAAATTTCATAATAATTAAATAATAAACGAGGCATTTAAAAAAAAATTGATTTTAAAACTTTAGAACATGTCTCCGACGAATTTCCGGAGTTTGTTACCTTCCCCCAATTTAATCACTCACGCAATTCATTTACCTTTCCATGATTATAAATGACTATTAACTATGACTTGTATTATTTAAATTTTAGTGAATCCTCGATTTCATTCACATATATTATATCAATATATTTACTAATTTTTTTTTTCACGATGAGATGGGTGGCAGTACACAAATGAGAGATATGTGAAAAGGGAGTCAGCCAGTAGAGTAGCCTCTATCGAAATAAAACTCCCAAAATATGAAACGTTTCGGCTTTAATTAGATAATGCCATCATCAGTCATTAGAGCTGAAATTAACAATAAAACAACAACTTTACAAAATAAATTTAAAAAGTTTTTACATTTTATAATTTTCTTTTAATTTGCCAAATATAATTTACCAAATATAATTGGTCCAATTGAATATTACAATTTTTTTATCCATCAGCATTTTGTAAAATATTCATATAACAATTACTTAGTTCTATGCAATCGGTCTAATAGTTGAGAGCTCTTTGGCCATATAATAGTTGAGAGCTCTTTGGCCATAGGTCTTAATAAAGCATTTTTCAGCTACCAGATGTTTACATATATTGTCTATCTTCATCAGAATGATGGCTGTCCCAAAATCGAATCCATGCTTTGTCTCTATGGTATAGGCACTAAGGGCCGTTGAAGATTTTTTGTTCTTTATGGTTAATTCATCTTCCCTTTTTCGTTCAGAGAACCTCCGAGATCTCTGGCCCACATAAATGCGGGTGGAATGAGGACAATTCAGGCACTTAATTAAATAATTAACTTTCTGTTGCTCATGGGCCATCTTATCCTTGTTATTAAATAAAAAGAATATGCTGCCATATGATGAAAGTGCCGTTCGAATGTTATGATGTTTAAAGATTTTCTGTATTTTATCAGAAAGCCCAGGCATGTAGATGAGAGGAAAAATTCCCCTTCATTGTTAGCAGACACAGACGGAGTGGGAGCTAAACGTACCTTCTCCATTTTACGATGGAAATTTCTGATGGAATTTTTGACATGCAATGGATAAGAGTTGGACGACGTCACTATTCTGAATCTATCAACATTTCTCCCAAAAAACGCCTCGTCACAACAGGATAAATTCTCCTTAGGAAGTAATCTAAGGTGTTAATTTTGTATACAAAGGGGCAATGAGAGAAATACTGACAAATCTTCCACTGTCAAATGACTTTGTATAAAGGTCAAACGAAATATAAATAAATAAAAAGATAAAATTATTAATAATTAGGACTTATGCCAATTAAAGAATATTTTTTGCGTAATACTCCGCTTAATGTAGATATTTCGACATCATGTCATCCTCAGTACAACAATGGATGTTTGGCAAATCGTCATTAATTCCATCCAATATACAAAGATCGGTAAGCATCAACACAAATTTTATAATATATAATAATTTTATAAAATTTGTGTTGGTGCTTGCCAATCTTTTTTTTTATAATTTTATAATATATAATAATTTTATAAAATTTGTGTTGATGGAATTTATATTCTTTAATTGGTTGAAGTCCTAATAATTAATAATTTCTCAACCGCCACCTTAAAACAATAAAAAGATAAAATATTTACTGAAAAGTTCTCATTAAATTATAATATATTAGTACATAAATTGTATTAATATTATCAAGTATCTTTACTTAATTATATTATCTATATATAATTTTTAAATAATGCTTTAAAATTTCAGGATTTATTTAGATTATATTTATAATTAATTATTTTTTCAAGATAATTTTAAAATTTATTTAAAAAAAAAATGTATTTTATCAAAAAGAATTATTTATTTTTTAAAAAGTTTTATAAGAATGATTTAGAAAGAATTTCACTAATATTTCATAATTATAACTATCAGTACTCCTCCCATACAGCACCCCTCCCACCAAAGGCATTTCAAAAAATGAAAAATAGTTGAAAATATCGCATTTACAATTTCGAAACAATAAACAATTGCAAAAAAAAAAAAAATCAATTATTTTTAAATTTCATATAATTTAATTAAAATCGTCAAAATAGTTTAGAGAAATTCACCAAAAAGTAAATTCTTAAATTATTAAAATTCACTACGTTTCAACTACTACTTTTGCAATCGTTATCAGGTTCACAAATAATTGCTAGAACTCAACACTAATAGTGTGGTGACAGATTGAGGAAATATTTTTCTAACTTTTATAAATATACGTTCGATTTTCCTGAATATATAGATATAACAATCCGTTGAAAAATTTTTTGGTCTTTTTTGAAATAGGACAAAGTCGGAGATTTGCAATTTGGGGTCTTAATTAATTTTTAGTCTTTGACAATTTTCTCAAAAGAGTTTACATTTATTAACTATTAAGTTTTATATTGTTTTTTTTTTTTTTTTTTTTTTTTTTTTAATAGCTTGCTATTGTTAAAATTGTATAATTTCCAGTTCAAAAGAGCTTTATCCTTTCCTCTTCCTTGGATTCATATTTCTACATGAACGATATATATATATATATATTTAGGATTGATATAAGGCTAACTAACCTAAGTCATTTCTTTTATAAAATACAGACAAAAATATTAATATATTCATTAATATAAAGGATAGGGATAGATTCTCCGCTTTTTTCTAAATTTTTTAAACGCTTTTATTTAACTTGTCTGGATAAAATCTTGTAGTGAATTTTTAAAGGATGTGTTACTGAAATTTTGCATTAAGTTCAGTTCCGATAACAATACAATGTAATAAAAACCAAATCGACCAAGCCGAAGTACCCCATTTATTATTTGTCTGGACAAAATCTTGTAATCAATTTAAAATAGTACCCGAATTATGCACACATAAAATAGCCTAAATGCCGAGAGTGAGTGGTTTTTGGAAAATATTGGACCATTTTTAAAAAATTTAATTTCAAAAAAATTAATTGGACTGAAAAGTATAAAATAAAAAGAAAGTTTTTTTTAGTGTTTTTGGGAACTTGGACCATATAGTCTTTAAATGATAAATATATATGGCTATTGTCATTTCATTTCATTTGGACTTTATAGGTCCTCCTATTAGGCTCCCTTATTGCGATACAAATTATTCATACCTATTATTTAAATCCAAATGGTTTAAATTTTTCCGGCTACCTGGGATCCGAACCCACAGACAATTTTTATTTAATGCTTTTATTTAAAAGGTACTAAAAAGATGTAATAACTTTTTATATAAAATTGTAGAATATTTATGGCAAAAAATAAAGCGTTGGGAGTTCATAGAATTTTGCAAAATTATTAATGGGAAATATTAAATAAAATATTCAATTACATTTCAAATATTAGAAACTTTAAAAAAAAATTTTATTTTATTTTAATTTTATTCAAATTCATCTAAAAACCTTTCACAATTAAAAAAGCATCATTATGTAATTAAAAAATGTTTGTTTATTAAATCACCTCGTTGATTACGAAAGAAGGCTTTTTGTTATCAATCTCATTACACCAAATCAGGGCATTGGTTATATCTTTATTTGAGAGAGTATTTATTTCAGGCCTTGAGTATAAAGAATTCATTATCATAGTTCAAAGAATCTATTTTTTATGTTGCACAACAGAGTTAGCAAATAAAAAATGTAGGTTTGTTTTCATCCTATGACCTTATTTATTTATTTCTTCCGAGGACATATTATTATACAAAGAATATATTTGCATCTCAGCTTAATGTTTTTTAGCCTTTCTGCCATTTTTTGTTATTCTTGGTTTTTAAATTCATTTAAAAAGAACTTTCTCAAACAATTGTGTTATTTATTTATCTGAGGCCATATACTGTAGTCCTAAACGATTACACTTAGATATTATTTACGATACATACTATCCACTGTATTTATTTATATCATTTGGTATCCAATTTAAATAAATTTTCATCAGATAGCATAGGACCACATCTCTTGGGTATTTCGGCCCTGCTTAAAGCCATCTTCAGTGCATATATGTTGATAGATAATTAATCAAATAATATAATTTTGTTAGATTTTTTTTTTAGTCTTTTTTCGGCCCGAAATTTTTTTTGTTGGTTCTCGAAGAGCATGGGATGAAGACTCAGAACTCTGCCTTTATTCCAAGGCCTGTATAAATTCGCAATGGACCTAGAATTATATATTTCCAAATTGTTCTTCTGGGAGACGATAGGGAGCCCCAGTCGTAATTTTTTTAATAATCTCTTTTTTATAAGTCTTTTTAGGCATCTGTGGCTATTTAGACTCCGCTTTTATTTATTTAAATTAATTAGTAGCCAATATAATATAAATAAATTTTTGACGGTAAGGAGGGGAACCACTTACTTTTGGAACGTGAAGCGAGAGCTCTACCTTTGCTCCAAGGGCAGGACCCTTTTATTAGGCTTATTAAATCAGAAAATACTCAAAATGGTCGACTAGCATTAATCTTTTCATCGGCTTAACTTAACACTTACCTTTGGAAAGTGAAGTGAGAGCTCTACCTTAGCTCCAAGGTTTTTCTCCATTTAAACTATGTCCATTTTATATAAATTAACTTGTAGCCAATATAATTAAGTTTTATCGTTCAATACGGGAAGCGAACCCCCGGAGCTTATATTCAAATTAAAAAAATTGCCTTTATATATTGTTTTTAAATCTTTTCGGTATCTGAGGCCATTTAAACTTTATTTTTATTTACACTAAATATTATCCAGACATATTTATTTATACCAATTGGTATCCAATCATTAGTTTAAATAAATTTTCATCGAACTATCCGATCCCACATCCCATCTCATTTTAATGTTATTATTAATAGTGGCATTGCTTCAATACCTCTAACCTCTCTGCCAAGGGGTAGAATATTACATATTTACTTTTTTTTCAACATTTGCAACAAAATATTTTTCTAAAAAAATTTATTTCTAGTTAAAGAAGTATTATTTTAAAATATTTTATTTTTCTTATGTATATTTCTTGAGAATTCAGTAATAACAAAAATTCCTCCGCGTATTCTGATAGTTTTAGGCGTTGCTACTATACTGGAATATAGGTTATCACTAGGAATCATTTCAAACCTTAATTTCCTAGAAAAATTATTCACAATGTTTGAAATCATCAATTCTGAATAAACCTTCTAATTATTTAACCAAATATCGCTCAAGACGGGAAGTATACCACTGACACTTTGGTTCATGAAACATGAGCATTCCTAGGAGAATATCCATCTTTTCATTTCTTAATGTTTAATATTATAATTAGACATTTATGGAGTGTTTTGTATTTATATATATTCAACGTTGCCTTGGCCCCATCCAGATGAAATTTATTTGAATTATATCTACTCTATTTATTTTTAGAAAAGGAAGAATTGATAAAAAAAAAAGAATCAATGGGACTCTAAAGGGGATGGGAATCATTATGAATGTAGGGGTGGGAATAACGAAAGAGATTCCTAGGGAGGGTTGAAGAGAAAAAGAGGCTCAGAGGGGTGGCTCTGTATATGTAGTTATAAAGAAAGTCAACGTATTGATTATTATGTTAGTTGGTGGTCTCTGGTCTAGTCAGGCTGACTGATTGAAATCCACATGTGCACCTCACGTTTAGGTAGGAAAAACAAATAACCCTTATTCCTTATGTCAATAATCCGAATTTAAATAAAGATAAATGTCATTAGAGATCAATGATTTTTCAGGTAAAATTTTAAAGTTGTCTTTTATCAAAAATCATTATTTATTAATATTTATTTTTAAAATATTTTTCGGCATTTTAGATTCCGTCCATATTTATTTAAATTAATAGAGTCAATATAATTTAAATAAATTTAATAAAAATTAATTAATTTTTAATCCAATTAATTATTTATTTTAGACCCTAAAAATTTTAAAAAGAAAATTTCAAGAATAATGTGTGAATCTCTAAGACAATTAATTTTAATAAAATAAAAAAATTTAATAATAGACCATAGTCTTGTTTCAAAGATGGGAGGGGGAGGAAGGGGTGTGTTTCGAGTTTCTTTTTACTTTCTCGAATGCGTAGTATAGGAAAAGTATTGTAATCTTCCAAAAATTCTATCTCGGGATTGTTCTTGATGTTTTGGACCTCCCTGAGTCCGAAAATACCATTTTTCGAATTATGTCTGTATCTGTGTATTGTGTTCCTGTGTGTACGTTCATTAACACGATAACTCGAACCCGCTCTAATGTAGATCAACCAAATTTCACATACGTGCATTACAACAAAGTCATAAATCTCTATCAACTTTTGGTCTACTTCTTGTCGGAAGTGGTACTTAACCTCAAATGTTTTTCTAAAAATCATGATGATTCAAATATTATTTCACGAGTAAACCGATGAATAGATACATTATATCAACATCAGAGACCACGTTAAAATTTGGTCCACTTCCGACTATCAGATTTTTTTTAAAGTGGTTCTTGTTATAAATTCCTTTTAATTTTTTTTAATTTTCCTTTTTATTTTAGTAATTTTTTAATGTATTTTCCTTTCTCTTACCTATATATGAGATATATAATATAGGAAAGTATTGCGATCTCAATATTGAATTGTAAATTGTTTTTTGTGAATTCTTTTTTGGGGGCGCCCCCATACCCTCTCCTGATTAAGCGTCTGCTAATATAAGATTTGAGCAATAAATATTTATATCTCTTTTAATTCAAAAATTCTTTTTTCCTCTCTTTTTGTATCGGCGAGGTAAAAGACACTTGATGAATGAGTTTTCTTCCTAATGCATTAATATTTTTTAATGTTTTGCCTAATTTAACAACTCTCACATTTTTGTTAAAATTAATTTATATTCTCAACACTTAATATTCTCATCTGGTGACTGGTAGTAAAATATTTCTCTTGCCTTGAGTATTAGAAATGTAAAACATTATATCTTATTAATCAAATCAACTAAAATAATTATTTTTATTTTCACCTTTTTTTGTCTTTTCGGCATCTGAGGCCATTTAGACATTAAACGAAATATAATATAATATATTATATATATTTTCGATACAAATGATCCAGGCATATTTATTTATATCAATTAGTATCAATTGATCCACACCCCTTGACTTTTAAGATTATCATTATTGAAATCAAAAATAATTTTTTTTTTATTTAGTCTTTTTCTGGCCATTTAGTCTTGTCTTATTTATTTATGTTAATTAATAGCCAATATAATATAAATAAATTTTTGTCGCTCACGGAAAACAAACCTCAGACCTTTGGTACGTAAAGCAAGGCGTTGTTTACCTCTGCACCAAAGGACAGGGCAAAAAATAAATTAATCTTATAAATTAGTTTTCACGAAACTTTATTAATTATTAGCAAATGTATAAATTTGATTTGATTTTGTGTGAGATTTCGTGTTTGTTTTTATCTTTTTAATTAAGAAGAATCTAGAAATCTGATAGAATAAATTTTATCTAAATAATTTTTAACTCATTTTAACTTTTAATATTTTCTAAAAATAAATTTGATAAGAGTAAATATTTCTTTAAATAAATTTTTAGAAAAACCCCATTAGCAGTAATTTTTTTTGGTTGATTCTCCAATAGCATGGGATTCAAGACTGCCTTTATCCCAAGCCCTTCTCAGCGAACCTAGAATTATATATTTCCAAATTGTTCTTCTGGGAGATGATAGGGAAGCTCAATCGTAATTTTTTTTATTTTTTTTTTTAAGTCTTATTCGGCATTTGAGGCCATTTAGACTACCTCCTTATTTATTTAAATCAATTGATAAACCAATATAATAAGTTTTTGTTGCTCGGGCCGTGCAGCGAACCATTGACTTTTGTTGCATTAGGCGAGACCTCTATCTTTGCACCAAGGAACAGGGCCGTTTTTTAATAATTAAAATAGTTATATAATATTATTTTTTTAATTTTCTCTGAAAATTGTTTTGTCTTCCAAATTTCCAAATAGAAATCAAACTAATTTTAAAAAAATAATTTTTTAAAATACTGTATAAACAGGAGATTATATCGATAAAAACCAAAAGAAATTCAAATACCATGATTTTATAATATTTGAAAAAATAATTTTCAAAGTTTCGATACGAATTATTTCTTCAGCCTTCAATTATTACAATAAATAATTCATTGAAAAATAGTTACCTCAAAAAAATATGATCAAAATACAAGAGATCAAAAAACAAAAATTGTCAAAATAATTTAAATTTACCATATATACGATAGTGGAACTCTTGTATTTTGAACATGTTTATGTTTCTATTTTTGAAATAAAGAAGTTATTAATACAATTGATGAAATAAATGATTGTTATTTGAATTTATTTATTTATTTATTTATTTTGTTAATTTTTACTTTCTCTTACCTATATATGAAATATACGAGGGTTGTCTTTTATATTTCGGTATTTGAGATCAAAAACAAATCGTTTTGACGGCCAAATGTTTATGCAATATTGAATCTATGCTGGTCCCAAGGATATCTCAATCTCACGATAAGTCACATGACGATCTTGCAGTATCAATTGACGCACAGCATCAATTTTTTCCGGAACAACAACCGATTTTGGACAACCTTCTCGAGATTTGACCTTAACCGATCTACGGCCATGATTGAAGTCGACAAACCATCGATAAACAGTAGTAGTCCTTGATGGTGCTTCATCGCCAAAAGTCGGATTAAGTTCATCGATGCACTCTTGTTCGGTTAATCTACGTCTAAAATTAAAAAAATAATCGCTCGAAAATGTTCACGGTTTAATTCCATTTTTAGCCGAGATGATTTCAAGTTATTGTCAACTACACAAATAGCGCTCATATGTCAATACGTACTGAATACGTATACCATCAAAAATGTCAAACTTTACGATAGAAGCGTCAGCAGCACTAGTTTAGCGCAATCCCAAAATATAA
>JAAAKE020068882.1:0-29541 GCA_010014785.2 Anisolabis maritima
CACGTCATCAAACTCGATAAGTTCCTCTTTCAACGCGTATCGAAATTGTGATAAAAGAGCACGTTCCTTGTTTAAGGCTGCGACACAATCGCCACGCATTTGTCTCACTCTCAGGTAGACGTTCAAGTAGATGGCAAAAAGAACGAACTTATAGTGACCCTGCATCATTAAGGTGGCTGCCAGAAGGGCTGAAGCAGCGACTGTGAACGCCCTGGCGATGACAGGCGCCCAAAGAATCTCCAGAGCCTCCAAAGCGCCTAATTGAAGCCATAATAAAAGCGTTGGGAACATTTCAACAATCACCTGAAGAAGAAAGAGAATATTATTTTCTTGAAGGTTATCCTGTATTAAACTCATTCACCTTTTCAGTAGCCATATAGTAAAGCCAGGTGATGGCCATATACAGTGCAGATGGGCTATAATTGTCCAGCCCTTGTTCTAGACCAAACACGAGTAACATAAACACCACGGTCATGACAAAAGTGACCGCCTTGGTCCATTCGAGGACAATCTTGGTCGCCGACATGGCGAGATGTTTGACGTTCGATTGTTCAGTAACCATCACATAGGGGGACCAATCCTCTTTGTTGATCAATTCTCTGATGTACCCAACACAATAGGCTATCACATTGTAGAACATTAATGAGTATAATGATGTCATCCGTTGTCCAGGCAACAATACTTTATCGCAAAGAGTGAAAAAAACCAACTGAAAAGAAATAAAAAAATTTTATCATCCAAGAAAAGAAAGAGGCAGTGCGATCTATTCGTAATTGGTGACAAAACTATTCTAAAACCTTTGTTTACATGTTTCAGCTTATTCTTTTAGGTCAGTTCTCACACACTGTCCGATGCCATTAATTAAATTAAATTTTGTTATATTTAATTTAATTGCTCACTCAAAATAGTATTAACACATTGTTAAAAACAAAAAAAGGATCATATTCAAAAACTCTCAAAAGTATTAACTTAAAGAGAATCTTTTTTCTTTTATATAGAAGTTCTTGAGTTAATATTTCTCTTCACAGTTTAATTAAGAGTTCTAAGGAAGATCTTTAAATTAACTTCTTAAGAAAATTTTTGGAAATTTTTAGTAAAAAAGCAGAGAAAAATCGTCTTTAAATTTAGATTTTTCTTAGGTATGTTTGCAAATATTGCTTTCTCAAATATTTTTCTTTTTTTTATTTTCATTTCATATATTTATGCAACTTATTTAAAACCACCAAAATTTTCTCACGGATCACCATTTGTGAACAGTTTGGCGATCGCTGATTTAAATTATATATAAACTTGTTTATTTTTGTTACTATATAGAATAGATATTTATTTATTTCAGATTGTTCTTGTGTAAAAGTTTATTTATTTCCCCCCCCGCCGAGAAGTTTTTTTTTAGTATTTTTTTTTTTTGGAATCTGAGGCCATTTAAACTCTGTTCTTATTTATTTATATTAATTGGGAGCCAATATAATATAAATAAATTTTTGGACTCTGACCTTTGGTATATGAAGCGAGACCACTACCTCTGTACCAAGGAAGCGGGGAGCGGCCGAGAAGTTAAAGATACTGACATTGTCAATTTTAATAATCTTAAAAGCCAAGGGGTGTGGGTTCGAATTCCAGAAAGTCCAATGAAAATTTATTTAAATCAATGAGATACCAATTAATATAAATAAATATGTGTGGTTAATTTGTATCGTAATTAAAATAAATATTATCGTTTCAAGTCTATATGGTCACAGATGCCGAAAAGACTAAAAAAATAATTTATTTTGCGGATATTTTCTTGAATTTTTTCTAAATTATATTCCAGGCGTTCTTTTTTTTAAATATAAATAAATAAATAAACGCCATTGAGGAGAGAAGGGAAGCAGAATTGTCCTCTTTATATAAAAAATATTTTTTAATATTATTTGGCGTCCCATTTGGGAATTTAGGAAATACTTAGTTTACCAAAGATTTGTCTACTCTTGAATATTGAAATGACGTCACTGATAAAAGCTTTGGTTTATTTCTATTTTTAAAGTAGTTAGCTAACTTTACATGAAAAAACCGTTTCTAAATATATTAAATTAAGTGGCGCATTAGAGCGGATCGAGCCTGACGCCGAATAAGACTGCAAAAATGCATTTCGAAATGCTATGATCCATAAGAATATATAAAAACGATTGATTCAATTTTTTGTCAGTCTTTAGTGATCATTTCCTAAATTTTCATTGGGAATATTCTACAAATAGTTATTTCCTATTTTATTATAGAAATATTTAAAGGAGAAGTCTAATTTAAAAATTACCTGATTCACCATCGTGCTAATATTATGCATTTCCAAGAAGACTTTTTCGGCTCTTTGGATCGGCGCATAAATTTGTTGAAAAAATCCTTGGAAAGGTCGAATTAATCGTTCGAATGTTGCTAAAAAAAAAATAATAATAAATAAATAAATAAATAAATAAATATATATATATATTTCTAGACTCTCAAAACAAGAAGGAAGTGATAAATTAATTCAAAAAATTTTAGTTACTTCAAAAAAAAAATTATCAGCAAATAGTCAAAATGGAAATCAATTATTTTATTTTATTAGGAATTCAACCTTAACTAAATAAAAATACATAAACACAATTCAATAGTCCTTTTATATTGCGAATTGAAAATGTTTTCAATTAAAACCACAGATTTAGATAATTTTTCGAGAAATATATAGGAATCAGAACTAATATTCAATAGCCTCGACCAGACTTGGTCATCATGGTCGAGGGTCACGTGGTTTGACAGCACGCCGATTCTCCGGATAGGCTGGGTTCGACTCCCGGACACAAGGGCCACTTGATCCACCAGAATAAAATATATTCACAAGAAAATTGTTAAATATTGTGAAATAAATATTAATTTATTCTTATAAATTTATTGGCATGAACGGATACCAAACTCATTATGAATGGGTCGTGAATTATGAGACAAAACTTTTGTCACTACTCCAAGGGCTAGGACTGTAATTACATATATGTGTGGCAAACAAAGAAAGGAAGAAGAAAAGGAAATGGAAAGGGAAGACTCACACTCAATTTTTATAAAGTACTGTGGAAACTCGATTATCCGATTCCCAATTATCATCCGGGCGAAAGAAAACCATCATTTTTTAAAATTTTATTATTATTATTATTATTATTATTTTAATAGCTGAGAAGGCAAAATCAGCAAAAAGGCAACCTTTGAATACTCAATAAAAGCACAAAATTGAAGTGTTTCGAACGAGGTTTACTAGTTCATCATCAAACCAATTTGTTCGTTGTATTTATGCCCAAAGATCAGCTTGTATTTGAAATACATACATATAAGAGCGAACATGTTAATTTATGGTACTCTCTCATTGATTAATGATATTATTATTATTTCAATTTTTCTTATTTTTCCAATTTGAATATTATTCGGACGAATCCTGATCTTAAATTAATTGATTATTTAAAATAGTGTAATAGTAGTAGTAGTAAATGAGTAAATGTGTTTCTTTTCTATTTTTGAAACCTATGAATTGAAATGAATGTAATTATTTATTGTATAAGAAATTGGATTAAATGTCTGAAAATTTGGAGATATAACCGACCCTAGGAGCGAGGAATGTTTTGTAACTCAGTTGCTTGAATTTTAAGAGTCAAACTCCCCTCTCCGTTAATCTGACGGAAATTTCAATTAATTTCAAGATGCCACCATAATTAAAAAAATAATTAAGATGCCCAAGTAGATTTTCTTTAAACACATCAAGTCACGTGTGATTGACATTTGAGAACATCATCATGGTATAAAACCTGAACGTCCTCAGGGCCAAGACGCAGAAGCTGAGGGAAGAGACAAGCAGCTCAATCACCATACACCAAGGGTAAGTTAGACACACAATTTATTTAAAAAATTAAAAAAGATTTTTAAATAACAACAATTTCCATCGCTTCGCACTAATGATAGATGTATTTTAATTTTTATTAAAATCAAACCACTTGCTCTAATACTCCCAAGCAGAGAACTTCTAGTGGAATTAATCCGTCTTTGACAACTTTAGTCAATGTATAAGTCTAGAAATTCTTTTAGAGGGTGTGGCTTGCGAGGACAATTCTGATTGCAAAAATATATTCTTGTGTGTGTCATCCTAAACGGTATTTACAAATGTAGAGTAAAGCATAAATTTATATTCTGTATAATTAATACGGCCAATGTAGCTTTTAAACTCTAGTCCAAAATTGTGAATAATTTTATCTTTCTAAAAAGATTCTCCTCTTGTTATAATTTATGGTGCGTAACGCGTGTGCTTTGAAGGTGCTCATCAGATTCCAATGCTTCATTTAATTTTACATTCCCGCACTATTATATAAAGCAGTAAGGGAAAATATTATGTTCATGAAAAATTTAACCACCCAATTTAAAAAAAATTTATTTAAAAAGAATCCCAAAAATCCAAAAAAAATCTTAATATGTGTGTGTAGTTTTTCTTTTGGCTTTACCTCTGGAACACTCTTCGAAAAAGTTTGAAATTTATCAAGTTTATAGCTCTAAGCGTACCTAAGAAGTTAGTAAAATTTGAAGCGAATCGGTCCGCATGGTGCGATAAAAAAAGGTCACTCAATATTGATCGCGCACCACTATTTTCTCGGGCCAAATCTTTTGAAACTCAATGATAATAATTAAGACCTTTGGGCCGTTTGAACCTTGGGCCAATTTATAAAACAATCTGTTGGGTAAAAGCGGATTTATTCTAGAAAACGAAAAAAATATTGCGTTTAGATAATAAACATACGTCATCATAAAGAGAAACTTTTAAAAATTTCATTTAATCTCTTTCAATTTTTTCTTTTCTTATTTTCAAATTCAATAAATGAAAAGATATTTATCCAATCAACATTAATTGCTAAAAGATACGGGAAAGTATTTTAATTTCGTTGTCTATTTTTTAATTATATTTTGTATTATGGTAATGTTATTTATTTTATCTATTTTTAATTTTAATCTAAATTTCTCTTTTTTGCGGTATTTCATGCGTAATTACATTGGTTACCGGTAGATAAGATTCAGAAAATTGCACCGTTGAAATATCAACATCGATTTTTTTTTTGCAATCCCAATACTTTCGCTACACTATATACATATATATATTACATATATAGATAAGAGAATGTAAAAATATTTTGATAAAATGACACCAAGTAGAAAAATTCCACTGGGGCCAAAAATTGACCTCCACTTATATTGTATATAAGTAGGGATTAGAAATCACAAATATTTAATTTTAATAATTTATATTTATGAACTAGTATCACCCAGTGCGAATCCGTTTCCAATCAATATTATGCCCAAGTAAAACTTGTAACTACGTGATCACCTGGACATTAGCTTTTTAATATAATTGCTTTAATAGCGAATTTTAAAAATAAATCCATTTAATTTAAATTTTATTTATTGATAATAATTTTTCTGAATAAATTTATATTTAATAAATTAATACATTGGCTTTTAGCTTGCTTCGAGGCATATGGGTACATTGAATGTTTATTTCTGATTCATATGATCTCGAAAAATCATCTAAAAAATTTATATTAATTTTTCAAAATAACGTTAATTATTTATTTATTTTTTTTTTTTTATAAGTGCTTTTATTGCCTAATTTACAAACACCTTTTCATGACAACAGTATTTTTTATGGCAGTCCGAGGCTTATGAGAATTTTTTAGTCAAATATGATTTTTATGCAAAGCTCCACTTTCTCGCAATAGCTATCTAAAAAATTATTTTTATTCTTTCCGAGAATATTTCTAAAATCTAATTCAATTGCTTTAAAAATAATTTTTCTCTATATTTTCGCAGCAACAGTTTATTACTTTTTATCTAATCCGAAATTCTGCCATCTTTTTTATCTTTATTTTTACGGTTAAAGCTAACTGCGATCGCTATTTCATACTCAGTAGAAACTCGATTATCTAGACCTCAGTAAGGTGGATCAATTGTAGCGGGGAGAGCCCAGCCTTTTTTGAGAGACGGATGTCCCGAGCCGGGAAGAAGGAGAGGGTTTCAAAACTTTCTTACATACGTATTTGTTTTATATACAAATCGTTTATTTTATTATCTATATTTCAATAAAGCTGTCGTACCATTAAAAAAAAATTTTTTTTTTCGATTTTGTTTTAATTTGTATTTGATTATCCGGACGAACCCCCTGGTTCTAATCGGTCCGGATAATCGAGTTTGCTCGTAAGAGAAAGTAAAATCTTTAACCATGTCTTTCGACTATTTGTCAAAAATAAACATGATCGAAATGCTAAATTAAAATTAAAATGGTTGTTTTTATTAATTAATTAAAATCCAATTAGAGTAAAAGATTTTTTGTTACTCACCTGAACATTTCCGGAAAAACGGAATGGCACCATTGAGGGGGTATTTATAATTGGCGGAGATGACGACAGGGAGGACGAGACACGAATAGCCAAGGCCTACACTTCCCACGAGGATGGAGGCCTGGGAGCGCGCAAGGTAGGGCAGTAGGGCCACCAGCGACAATAAACACACTGCAACAAGCAATATTATTATTATTATAATAAATATATTTTCTTTTTGTCAAATGCTTCTGGGGGCAACCAAAAATCGTTGCGAGTCTAGATGGTTGCATAGCTACAAGGCAAATGAAAAAATGCACAACTGATGAAGGTATCAATGATGAGCAAAAACTTTATCTCTGGCGTTACTCGACTTTGTAAAAAATTATGAAATTGCTGAAGAGATCTTAATTTGCAGTTACGTGCGAATAAATTTCATTTCAAAGTCCAGATGTGAAATATTATTTGTTAATTCCATTTTTCCTTAAGGGTCTCCAAAGGCTCTTTTGCTCCAAAGACCAACAGATAGTAAGTAGATCACTTTAAATTTTGAGCCTCTAAAAAAAGGCTCTTGTCGTCATTTTATCGAATCAATATCTGGGAGATCATTTTTATTAATATTTGGTAATTTTAGATCTTTTTTTTATTTACAAATTTAGCCAATTTCGGTTATTGATGCTATTTTGCCTTTAAATATACAGTAAAGAGAAGAGGAAAATCATTTATCGAGGACTACCGGTTGACGTTCTACACTCTTGTTCCTCGGGGCCAGCTATCCCGAGGTTCAGCAGTCTTGCTTAACAAGAACAATCTCGATGGTTGTTCTTCTCTCTGGCCAGCCGAAATTTTAGATATAATATTAAATATTGTATAATAAGTGTAGATATTAGATCGTAAACGTTTGATATATTAATATTTATAATCCTGATAAAAATATTAACTCAAGCAAAAAAAAAGCCCAAGTATTTATTTTTGAAAATGTATTTTTCTACAAAATAGGCTTCTATTTAAAGAAAAATGATGAAGAGTAAAAAGGATTTTAGTTTTAAAAGTGCAAAAATAAGATATTTAAATTTTATTATTAATATTTAAAGAGGTAAAGGAAGGAGAAAAATAAATTCCTGACGTTCTGATGTCGGAAACATTATTTTAATATCAAATTTTTCTTTGTGCTAAGGCGAGATCAATAAATTGAAAAATTGTGTATTCTTATTTTTCAATAGAAGTAACAATTTTTTTCTATTTAAAAAATCCGATCAAAACTTTTAAAATTAGATAAAATTTCAGTTCCAGGTTTCCAAGTTCACCACGCTCTATTTTACATTATATTTTAATGTTAATGGTACAATAAAATATTAAAATTCATTTGTGACCTAGTTTCTAATAGATTATTATCGCTAATCCGCCATTAATTCAGACACAATAGTAAAAATAGGTCAAGAAAATGGGGGAGAAAGAGAGAGAGAGTGAGTTGTTGGTACAACGACCCTCAAATCGAACTCGGTTGGTTTTCCTAAAAATAGTGCCTCCCCTCTCTCTCTTCCTTAGTGCAAAACATCTGAATGGACGTCAGGTGATCGCGTGACTTTTTCTAAAGCAACGCCGCATAAATTCCTCCTTCGCATGGATTACAAATTTTGTTAAATATAAAGAAATTAATCAGATTCACATGGGGGCGAGAGGATGCCAACAACACTGAGACAGCAGCTACAAGTCTAATAAACAAATATAGATATTCGTATCGTAAAATATTTTTCAACATGGGATGTTCCGGGGCGTAAAAAGGGGCACTTATTTCTTATTTTTTTTTTTTTTTGTTATTAATAATTCCTTTATATGTTGAAATAATTTAATTTTCCTTTCATCTTAATAAATCCCAAGGAATTCATGGAAATCATTTGTTTAAAAAAAAAATCTAATTTAGAAAATCTTCCTTTTAGAAAAATTATGGACACCTCTTCTTGGAAATAAAAACTAGGCATGCGTATTCGTTCTAGAGCAATTATTCGAAAAATCCATTAGTGAGTTGGTCATTTGGGTTGACTACCTTCCAAACACAAACTAATTTCTGCAATCGGAGACACACCACTAAAACCATGTTTTTCGGACATGGGAGTTTGAAAAACATAAGAAGAGGAAATTGAAATCCTATGAATAGAACAAAACTAAGTTTAGGACATGCTCGTTCTTCTGTTTAGTTTCGTTACGTTTTCTTAGACAACTCACTGGTTTACTTACCATTGAGAAATCTAAAAGTGGATGCACACACACCTCAGACCCACCCATTTTTAACCTACGCGATTTTCATTTCTAATCACATCTGAAGATGCGTAGCGAGTGAATGAAATTCATCGAAATGCATTCTACGTCATCCTCATCTCTATTTTCAAAGCGTTTACTCATTTTCGTTTCCCTAAAAGAGATTTCAAATTTTTGAATTAAAGTGCAATTAATATAACATTGACTAATTTCAAGCGGAAAAAAAATTTGCAAATCAAGTGATGAATTTGTTTTTCAATTCTAAATTTTATTTGCAATGGAAATTGCATCAATTTTTTGTATGAGAATCTCTAAGTTTGTTGTGAGTAATGAAATTTATATCAAGTGGGTGCGAATCTTTCGCAATGCAAGCGAAAAAGTTAAGAATAGATTGAATTCGAACGTCAACAGAACGAGCTCTTAAAAAACAGTGAGTGAATGATCGGATACAAGAATATTTTCAAATAATCTCCTTCTCTATTGATCCTTGTCTTTCTTTTGTGCAGGTTTGCTATTGAAGAGGGAAAAGGCGTAATGGCTATTTATAGTGGATAAAGTCATGACAATACGGAATTTTTGTTCATTTAGCAGTTTTTTTAATATTTTTCAAACGAATTTTAGAAATGGGATTTAATAATAAAATAGAATGGCTTTGAAGACCGTAGACTGTGACAATATCAGGACCATAAACACCATTCACAATTTCAGCCGCCTGGTTTGCATTTTGAAGCAAAATTGTAAAATATACCAAATTTTCTCGTCGTCGACGTCCATCTTTTACGCTCTAAATCTCGCAACTGAATCGATCAATCACAAAACTGTTAAAGAATTTTTTTAGTACGGAATGTCACTTTTCCAACGTGTATAAGTATAAACCTATGCGATCAATACATCACGAGATATATATCACTAGAGCTATCTAGCGAAAAAATAATAGATTTCTTTTCCCCCAACCTATTATATATGTATATGCCATATCTATTACATATGTCAATAATAACAAATTTAAAAAAACTGAACAATTAAACCGAATTTATGCTTAAATTTTTCACACTAAAGTAAAATCTTAGTTATTAAATAATGAAATCGAAAGCCTCGAGGTTTCTCCTGATGTCACATATATTCCTTATTCTTCTTACGTGCGAAAATTAAAATTAAAATTTTTAAAATGGGATTTTAATAAAGTAATATTAAATTACCAAAATCAGAATTGAAAAATATAACAAAAATTTCTTGAATTTAAAATTGAAAAATTTGATTTGAAGCTTCCTCCTCTCAGAATCTTAGCTACGCTTATTTACCCCTGGAATAGCGAGGAAGTCAAAAAATCATTTATCATTTTTCTAATTGAAAGTAAACCTTTTATGTTTTTTAAATTGTTCTGTCCGTTTTAATCGTTATGAAAAAGAAAAAAAGTATATAAATAGAGAGTGAGAGAGAGAGAGAGAGACACGAGTCAGACTCAAAGTCATTGATCTTGAAAAAGCGAAAGGAGGAATGAAAACTAGAAAATACAAATTAAATTTAGAATTAAAAAAAAAGTCAGACTCAAGTTCAGTTTAAAGATCAAAGAAGATTTCACAACGATTGAAATAAAAGGAAAAAAAAAATTAGAAAATACTAACAAGGGCGTTATTTCTTCTTAATTTTTTAAAGCCTTTTCGCCATCTGAGGCCATATAGACTCGAAACGATACATAATATATTCAGTAGGATACTTGTAATCCAGGCAAATTTATTTACACCAATTGGTATCCAATTGATTTAAATAAATATTCCTCGGACTGCCTGGGATCTGAACCCACACCCCTTTGCTTTTAAGGTTATGTCACTAATGACAATGTCAGTATGATTAACCTCTCGGCCACAGGGAAGGGCGTTATTTCAACATTTGACTGAAAGAAAAAACATTCCTTAGACCTAGGGAGAAACAAATTTACTTTTATGATTTTAACCACCAATTACTCACCACCTTCTTCTCGAAACTTACAGAAAAAACGCATGCCCATATTCAGAAAAATTTTTCTTACCTTTTTATAGAGAATTTAATTAAAATTATTCTTAAGATGACTAATTCAAAGATATTCCCTTAATTAAAGATAAATTTTAATTCTATATAAAAAATAATAAAAATTGTCTTTTGGTCTTCAATGGTGAGGTCCGAATATGTCATTATATTTTGGACATGCTGGTTTAGTCCATGTGTGCTTTAGATATATTCTATAAATCAGCCCTTTGAATTTATTTTATCATCTTCATTTAGTGCACACTCCGCGCTCCAGAAAAAATATTTTTATACTTAATAAATAAAAGAGATATTGTTGATTGATTCAAGGAATATAATAAAATCAAACCACTTTATTCGCAAATATTGATGGATATCTTTCGCTTCTCCATAATATTTGTGAATAAAATTATGTATTCAATTTAATTAATAAATTATAACTTCCAAAAAAAAAGGCTACTGGGATTCAAAAAATAAATTTACATTGCCTTACGTATTTGTTTCTAGTCTCGTTACAATTTTTTAGCGCAACTTTTCATTAATATTTTTGCGTAAAGTGCATTGATATTTATAAAAATTTGTATATTTTTATTATTTAAAATACTTTTTATATGATTATGAATGGTTTGGTTGAAAATAAACTCTCTCTAATTTCAAAATATTTTTGTATTATGTTCTTGTTAATAAACTCATGTGACTTCCACATCAGCTTTGCTTTTTAATGGAATCATCTCCTCTCTTCGATTCTCGTGCCAACATTTAATTTCAACAAACGATTGTTTGCATTTTATTTATAATTATTATTATATATCGTAAAAAAATTATATAAAATCGTTAGAAGCTAAATATATTAATATATAAAATGTTATTTTTATGAATAGTGTATATTGAAAAAGAAAATTTTTTTCTTTTGACCGCATTTTCAAAGTGAATTTATTAGCTCTTTCAAATCATATTAATAATAATAATAAAAAAAAAGAGGATAAGACAAGCCAAGTAGGACACGTTTAATATAAAAAAATTTCATAATCGTTTTTAAATATTTTTAGAAATAAATCAATTAAAAAGAAGCCTTTGGTAGTTTATTAAAATTTTGTTAGTTAATTTACGCAAAAAGGTTGGATATTTTAATTGTTCATAATTTGGATAAGTTATTTTCTTTTTCTTTTCACATTTAAAAACAGGTCAGGTCTCAGGTGAACCTGAGAAAAGGGGCTGGTTTTCTTTTCTCCGAACCCTTACACCATTAATCTGCCCAGCTATATCTCATTTATTTAAATTATTTGGTAGCCTTATAAATGTTATCGCTAAGAATAGGAAATGAACCACTATTGGCCTGTGAAGTCATAAATTTATGGCATAAAAATTTTTAAAAATGTTGATTTTTCTGAATAAATTTTTTTATTGTAAAGCAGTGAATGTTAAATTATCCCCCCCCCCCCTTAAGATTTGGTGGTCTTCAAACTTTTTCAATTGGCAATATTGAATGAAATATGAAAATTTTAAGATCTAATAGTATAAAATATTTTATATCATCGCATATCGCATATTCCTGCTTGCGTCTACTATTGTGATATTAATTCCAAATGGGCTTGCTAGATGGCATAGCAAAACGTAAGGTTTCTTTTTTTATTATTTTTATATTATATATTAGGTTTTTCGTTTATTTTCACCCTTATATATTGGGAAGCACAAAGTTGTGTTTGTGGGGCCGTACATCCTAATGTGTAAAGGTAGTACGTCCGCCGCGAAAGCGGAAAATCCTGGTTTGAGTCCTGGAGACGCGAAACCAAAAACAAACTCATCTCGCAAAAATGTTTTATCTTAAACGATATGTTGAATGAGTTTTATTGGGGTGTTGTTGAAAACCACTAACTATCTTAAACAATGCCCTAGCATCCCATAATATATTTTATAATTCATTCTTCTTCTCGATAAAAAAAAGTGATCGTCTTTGGCCCTTTCGAAAATTAATTGTTTTTATTTATTTCTCTCTTTCATTTATTTTTAAACTTAGTTTTTTTTAGATGAGAATAAAACTTGAGCTCCAACATAACATAAAGCAGAGTTAGTCAGAGAAGAGATTTTTTGTTTGACAACCGAGAAAAATCGAAAAGTTCTTGTCCTAATGTTGAACTGTCCGAACTGTCAATATTAGTGAGTGGAGGGAGGGGAGAAACGAATTGAGCTCGCCATCAAGTGCGTCCACGCACTATTTTTGTTTATAAACAATTCCTCTTGATAAACTCACCAGTCTGTGCAGTTTTCTCATCTTGAGCGCGTGGATTGGCAGGCGGTGACATATGCACCCGAGCTCTTACCCGGCTGATCATTCCCATCGACGGGATTGCCGGCCAAACGTCAAACTGGCTAAAGACAAAACAACAAAAAATAGACATGAGCCAAAGAAAGAAACAGCCGAAGGGGAGAAGAAAAAAAAAGGGGGAAGGATGACGATAAAACAAGCGTTAAAGCGCAAGACGTTAAGACATAAAGCGTAAACCAACACTCTCCATCGCCAATTGCGCCGTCCCCACCAAGCCGACCTTCATCATATTTTCCTTCCTTTCATTCAACCCTGTGCATACGCGGATTGCCTTCCCTCACTCTTTCTATCTTTTTGTTTGCCAAACTTTTTTACATAAAGATTGTTCATTCTTTTTAAAATTAAACATTCAATTATATTAATGAATCTTTTTTTTAATTTGGGAGATTATTAAAATTCCCTCAGTGACGAGGTATATAAACGGTGACATATGGGACGACACGTATCTGAAAACCAGTTCCTATATATAAAGTTTATAAAAATAAATTCATATGTCAATGGAAACATTGCGTCGCCATTGTTTACACATATTAACAATACATTTCATATACATGTATTATGCTCTCACAACAACTATCTCTGGGCACTCTATAAGGAATCCACGACTGATGATCTTAATATTTATATTTTTTCAACAAATATTTTATTTTTAACATATGTTAGATATTTCCGATGCAAGTACTCTTTCCCTCGATGAGCTGAATTTATCAAAATATAAATATTATAATATTTATATTAAATAACTAGAAATCCAAAAATAAATAAATATTTTTTGACTAGTTAAATACGATCCAAGAAAAATTTGGTGTATCCTACTCCAATGTAATTTAATTAATCACAAATAACCAAGTATCTCTATTTCCATTTCATAAATCAACTATGCAAGAAAATTGAATTGCAATTAAACAAAATAATATTTTTTTCGATGTTTTAGATATAATAACCAAGAACAGAAAAAGAAATTAAGCAGACATTTATTATTATCTTATTATTATTATTATTATTAATTATTTGCTAGGCTATATAATTTAAATCAATTTAAATTTTTGTCGCTCAGAACGGGAAGCGGCCGGCCCACTGACTTGAAACATGAAGCGAGACCTCTGCTCCAAAGGATAATGCAATTTGTATAAACATTATTTAGTTTAGCCATATGATAGAATTTGGATTATTCATTCCATATTTTTTAACATCTATTTTTATTAGATTTTTCGAGATCTATTCACTTCATATGAATCAAATATAAACAAATAAATATATATACTTCGAAGCAAACTATTTTAAGCCAAATAATTATTTTTAATAAAATAATTTTTTGTGAGTTTATTTTTTGCTGGTGGATCAAGTGAGCCCAGGCTCTCGGGAGTCGAACCCGGGATCTCGTCTTTCCGTGGCATCGGTGTGCTTCCTTTCTAACAGTCCACCGGACGCTCGACCACACCAGCATCTATTTTTATTGTATCTGTATTTAATAAAATAGGTATGGCGAAATAACAAAGAATTGCATTATATGGATTATGCATAGGTAATTTTTGGCGCCAAGACTTCATTCCCGAGAATTGAACTTATAGAAGCTAGGAATTTCGGAGCGACCTTATTAATAGAGGAAACATTTATGAATTTATGAATCTGAGAGTTCCAGTGTCCCTCGGATTCTGGGATCCGAACCCACACCTCTTTGAAGATTATCAATATTGACAATGTCAGTATGTTTAAATGTCTGACCAAGGGGGGGGGGGGGGGGATCATTTTTTTTAACAAAGATAAAAGAAACAAAGAAGAATAAATTGCAAAATAATGACATCGGAGGCTACCATGTAAACATATTGTATGATAAATATATACATCTAATTTTTAGAATATCCGTTATCAGTTCTTATTTATTTAAATAGATTGGTAATCATTATAATATAAATATTAAAATAAATAAATATTATCTCTCAAGACAGGAACTAAACCACTAGAGTTTTGGGTTCAAGATATAGGCAACAAAGTTGCAACACTTTTCTACATTTTTAGCCATAGGTACTCATATCCTCTTGGAAAATGAGATGACCGCTCTACAGCCCTATGATGAATTGATTTTTAGGTTATGTTGTTTGGATAAATAAATATCTTTTCATTTATTATATTATGTTTTTTGCCAGATGAGTTTGTGTGAGTTGAGTTGGGCGCACTCTGAACTACACCGCTAAAATAATTATTATATTGGCTACCAATTAATATAAATAAATAAGAACGGAGTCTAAATGGCTTCAGATCCCGAAAGAGTAAAAAAAAAAGAAATATAGGTAAGAGAAAGTAAAAAGGCCAAGAGATTAAATAAAATTTCTCTCTAAGGTGACGTATGCTTATTATCTTGAACATATCTTAGAAAACCGTGGCGTGCGATACATATAAATAGGGCCTTTATGTAGATCGATTCGATTCATATTTTAATACCTTCTTAGGCACTCCTAAGGATATAAAGTTATTATATTTCAGACTTTTCCGATGAGTGGTTTCAGAGATATAAGTCAAAGTAAAAGCTACATACATACCCACACATATATATACATACCTATATATATGCGCATTATGATTTTTTTTGCATTTCCAGGGTTCTTTGGACTTGAAATGTAAAGATATATTTAAAAATTTTAGGGGGGGGGACGTTAAATTTTTCATGATCATAATACTCTCCCATTACTATTATATATATTTATAATAGTATAGGAAAGTAAAATTATCCCAAAATGAGAGTTTATTTTTTATAATTAAACTTCCATTTTGAATAAACCATTCATCAAGATATTAAAAAAATTTATTGATTCATCTAAAATCAACATCAGTAAAAAATATGCATTTATTTTTACTCCATTCAAATCATGCATCTCATTTATATATACCCATGCAGATAATTTAACTATTTTTGTTTATAGTAAAACTGCTGTTTTATTTACCTTTTTGGATGCTAATTAATAATAATATAATCGATGAAGAAGAAGGATTTGAGTATATAGTAGAGTAAAAACGCACGTCTCAGCGGACGTTGTTTGCATCTGATTCCTTTCTTCGTTGTTTGTTCACTTCAATCTCTTCTGCTTGTGTCTTGCTCTCTGTTTGTTATTTATTCGCAAATTTAGAAGGCGAGTCGACGCCAAACGGTGCCAAAATAAAAAAAAACCGACGAACGAACGAACTCAACCTACGGAAGTCAGATCAGACGCAACAACATCGATCAATTTATTAGACGTAATAAATAAAATAAAAAAAGTAAAAAAGACAACAACAAATCCAAAAGAAATTCACTTAGCTTTTATGATGAAACTTAATCTCCTTCCTTTATTCTTTGATTTGGAGTGGATATTAAGGGTCTAGTAATAAATGAATCAAATAGAATGAAGTGGGGGAAGTGAGAAATCGAGGATAACCAAGATTATTTGGGAGTGTTTTTTCTGAAGTTCAATTAACTCGAGTAGTCAGTCAGCTGTTTGAGCATATATTATTTTAAGAAAAAATACCTCAGATAAGTTCATAATTTGTATATTTCCAAGAGTTTTTTTTATTTGTGTGAAAAATTCTCAGTTTTTATTTTAATATTAATTTTTCTTATCTCCATCTCTCATTCATTCAAAGCTAAATTTAAAAAAAAAAAGTGCATTATATATGAAAAGATCGAAAAGTAACACTTATTTTTTTTCCCCATAAATAGGAAATAGAGAAATTATGCACGTAAAGTTCTATTTCTTTTCAAAAAATTAGCCTAGTCTCTCGATACATCGTGGCACTCATTTTTTTGGCTTATAAAATTCTGATGATAATCTAGCCACCTGGCTACGCCTGAAAGTGGCTCGTGGCTCTTTCTAAGAAGGAAGAAGCTATGTCGTGTGACTTGATTCAAATAGTAAAAATTAGATAGTTTTGTTGCATAATTTCTATTAATAAAAATTTTTTGAGATACCTACCTACCTTCGGTCATCTCTCTTGTAATTACATATGTAACGCGAAAACTCGGAAATTGCAAATTTTAAGATCAAATAAAATGCCAGATTTTCTCTAAAAAAATAAAATGATTAAATAGAATAAAGAATAGAAATCAATCATTCACTCATTAATCCGACTCCAAGACTTGTTTTGTATTTGATGTGGACTTTAACACGGATATTATTTTAAAAGGCAACAAACACCCTTAACGACTGACGCAATCGTCAGGCGAAACATCATCACCTGACTTAAAACAAAAACAACAAATAACAATCAACAATCATTAATCCATGAAATATCAAAAAAAAAAAAAAAATTATCAAAAAAATTGTAAAAAATTATCTCGACTTAAAAAAACCCCTTTCTATGGAAAAATTTTCCATGATCGGAATGAAATAGATGAGAGAGAGAGAGAGAAATCCCTTCAAAGGTCATTCCGCTTAATGAATGAGAGAAAGAGAAAGAGAATCAAATCTATTTTTATTATAAACAAGTTGAATAATTTTCTGATTTTAATTTCTATTTTTAGATCCATACTAAAGAGACAACGCGTTATCATTAAACAAATGTATGGATTAGTTGAGACACTTTCTTTCTTTAGTCCTTAAAAATATTTATTCTTAAATTTTATATGTAATCTTTATCATCCATGATCTAAACCAGTGCTTCCCAAATGATGCGCCCGGGCACACCGGTGCGCCCGTTTTTTTTTGGTTATGAGTTCCTATCAATTAATAATAATATAAATAATACAGCAAGACCTACTCTTTTATTTAACAAGTTCGGCACAAAAAGGATCTTTCATTAATTTTTAATTGTCGATAAAAAACTGAAGCAAAATTCCGTTTATAGTGCGCCCGCAATTTTTCATAGGATCTCAGATGCGCCCCAAATTCAAAAAGTTTGGAAAGTACTGATCTAAACTAAATTTATTTGGCTATTTGTTGTTGTTTTTTTTTTTTTTATGTAAACAATAAAAAAAAAATTTAAAATTTAATCCCTAATCAAATAAATGGCCCATTTATTTGCCAAATAATTGATTATTTATTAATTGTTATATATAATTGTTTAAATTATTTTTTAAGATCTGTTATGAAATAATGGTATCAAGACACGCTTATGACCTGAAGGTCATCAGATCGAATCCGAATGTAGCCAGATTTTTAAATGAAATGAAAGGGAGGGTATGTGTCATGTCGTACTCTACAAGTTAAAAAAATAGAAAGAAATGAGAAGGTCCCTCCTCATTTAGGTTATTTCCTCTAGCAAATATTAGTTTGCCGCAAAGGGACATTTGATATCGGATTAAAAATCTATAAAAATAAAGAGAGTGTTTTTTTGTGGTTTCGGTCTTGAAAAACGAAAGCACTCTAAGAAAATGAACAGGTCCCGGGAGGCGAACTTAAACTGCCAAAAAGATTGAATAATTTTCCTATTTAATATTTCTTCGGCATGTAGGACCATTTAGACCCATTATAGAGAGTGAGACAGAGAAGAAATAGCAGCCTTAGCTCGTGGTCGCCATCCACGTACTCACAAGCTAAAAGGCATGGACTCAGTCCATATTTATTTTCAATTTATTGGTAGCCAATATATTAATAATTTAAATAAATTTTCTGGAAAAAAAAATCAGATGCAGCCAAAAGGAATTAAATAATAAAAAACTTATTGCATGCATATTAAGTGTCGATGTTTTGGTAGAATATCCCTACCTTCCTCAGGACAATTAATTGTTTAAAAATAGATTTTGTGTATATATTAAGTATTGACATATATTTCAATAAATTTTAATTTTAATTGTATTGCTCTAATATAATATATTTCAATATTCAATACACAAAATCTCGTATTTTTAAACATTTGTCCTGAGAAAGGTCGCGATATGGTACCGAAAAGTTGACACTTAATATGAAATAAATAAGTTTTCTCCTTTCCTGAATATCTGAATGCAATGTCTTTTCGTTTTTTGTTACGAATAAATTTTTTGGCTCAGGACGGTAGGCGAATCACTTACTCTTTGTTATTGTATTGTACATAAGATCCAAAATTGGCCTTTTTAAAACAGGTAATTTACGATGTTAAAAATGGATATCAATTTTCAATATAAGTCCTAATTTATAACTTGATTTTATTTTTTTTATTAATTATTAAAAATAGAAAACTTATATATTTAATACATTACAATCTAGGCCATCTAGGGATGACTGAAGAGATTGACATTGCAATATTGTTGACCTTAAAAGACCTTAAAAGCCAAGAGGTGTGGGTTCGGATCCCAGCCAATCCAATGAATATTTATTTAAATCAATTGGATACCAATTGGCATAAATAAATAAATATGGCTTGATAATTGTAATGTATTAAATATATAGGTATGTGTCGCTTAAAGTCTACATCCCTAGAATCCGAAAGGACAAAAAAAAGAGAAAAACTTTTCAAATAAAAGTTACCATTCTTTAAAACTTTTAATAAAGAATTATTTTAATTTATTTGATTTATTTTGTAAAAAATTTAAAAAACTAAGAAATAAATACTTTTATCTATAATTTAAATAGGTCAGTAGTGTTCTGCCCACATCAGTAAGTTTATTTAAAAAATAATTTGAAATTTGGAAGCCTCTGATCTCTTATAAGGAAAAGAAGAAGAGAGGACTTTGGTCCTATGGTCTGGATCTTCTATCGTCATCGGTCGTCGCTGAGGGGACGTCGACCGACCCCTAAAGAGGGGAAACCAGTACTCACTCATTACACATATCAAAAGTGCAAGTGACATGAGAGAAGAGTCACTTGGGTTCAGGCTGCAATCCATGTCACACCGATTGGCTTTATTTATTTGTTGTGTGTTGTTGTGTGTGTCCAGAAAATGGTATCGTCGACGTCGAGTTCCTTCTCTAATCTCTTGCTGGCTCTCACATTTGCACTACTCCTACTTAACAATATCAGGTATTTAGAAATTTTATTTTTAATATCTCGGCTTATAATTATTTTTAAAATCAAAACTCCAATCAATTATCCAAACTATTATTGTGAGAGAGAGAAATGTTAAATTCAGAATAATAGTACGATTAAAGATTTGGCAAACTAAACTGATATCATCCGTTAGCAGAAAGAAGGAAGATTCGTCAGTGACCTTCAAATATTTATATTAATCAAAGTCACGAGGTGTTAATGCTCTTTCATCGAGCGTTCGACTTAGGGCCTTCATTGAGAGTACGTAGCAGGGAAACTTGTCAACCGATTTTAATGAAATAAACTTCAAAATGTAGTGAACTATCTAAAAGCCCTTTGGAGAGTTCCAACGCTGATTCTATGACAAATGAGAGATAGCTCTTTAAAAATTATATTATGACTGAAGAAGGCATTGGGGATCGGGATAGACTCAGGAAGTCATGAGATGTTTAGGATAAAACATTTTATCCGAACATGTCATTTTTCAAGGGACTAGAACTTTTATTTGGCTGCCATCCCGAACTCTTGTAAAAATTATTGTAAAAAAGAATTTATATAAGCGAAATTTTGATTATAAGTAAAGGATAGCGGTAACAATCAGAATGGATATATTCACGATTAAAATAATTCGAGATTAAAAGAAAACGATTCTTGAGAGGGCTCTGTGGAGGAATAGGTAGGGTGTTGCCGTTCTGCACAGGAGATCGGTGTTCGCATTCCGGGCAGGAGGGATTTTTTTCATTAAATAAAAATATTTAATGTACGTAAATCCTCAAGTATGCCCTGGATTGGAAGATTGGATCCCACCACAAAAGAGGCCTTAGGCAACTGCGAGGAGAGCGAGTTGCTGTGACCCCCCATCCTATGGAAGGGACGTAAAGGATTCCCTCTCAATGAAACACTTTTCACAAGGAGTACACCTGCTGAGAGAGTCCTCAATTTAGGACATTTTCTCTAACATAGGTTAGGTTGATGGAATTAGATATAGGAGTAGTTAGCTAGCTAGAAATGAATAGAGGAGAAGGAGTTTGGATTAGGAAATAAAGTAACTTCACGGGGTGCTGATAGTTGGCTACGAGGTGGGCTGGGTTCGAGGTGTGTGTCCCGTCCCGAAAGCATCTAAATAAACGGGAACCCCCTATACGAAATGAAATGAAGAAAAAAAATGAAAACGATTCTCATCCCAAAGAAAGTCAAACGTAGCTACTAAAATTTCATTATGCATGAAAAGGGCGAACGAAATATTTGATGGTTCCAAATATCGTAAATGAGTCATTTATCTCAAAAAGCGTCCCCTTTCTTTTGATTTACCAAAACAATAAAGGGTTATTTAAATAATTAAGATAAAATATGCATTAAATCTCAATGGGTTTATCAAGTTAAATATTTGGACAAGCTGAGATACCAGTAACACGTCTCTTATCTTCTCAAGATTTGATTTTTTAATCCACTTTGTATAATTTAAGACTATAAAATACTTTCTCCCTATATATTTCATATATAGGTAGGAGAAAGTAAAACAGCCACAAAAGAGAAAAACGCATATTAAAGATTATTTTTCATTTCAATATTTTTTTAAAAAACAACAAACTTTTATTACTCTTTACTATGATAATATTTTTTTTTTGGATATTTATTTACAATTTTATCAGGGAGGTGGCAGTTTTTATTTTTTTTAAATATCCAAGTATTAAAACTATAATTTTTGTAATTGAAATAAACAACTCTTTATGGAGACAATTAACCTGCTTTTATTTAAAAAATTCCACCAGCCGACGTTTCGGAGAACTAACGTCTTCTTCAGGACTAGTGTGGTATTAAAATATAAATACCCCACTAGAAAATAAAGCCCTAAAAATTGTCTTCACAAAGAGTTGTTTGCCAGGCTATCCCAAATTTAAAATGAAACTAGAATTTTTGTTCTTTTTTTTATGGAGGGTGGGCTCGAATGCGGATTCGTGCTTCCCTTTCCAATGGCCTTCTGGCAGACGTCAGGTCTGATGCAAAGCAATAGTTGAAAAGAAAATTTAGTATTGATTTAATTCAAAAGATTTCACACAAGTTATTTTAATATTTTTACAGTTAAACTTAATATTATTTAATTCTTAAACCTTCTTTTGGACTTTGGTTAAATAACAAGAGAGATTGATTATTTATTTATATTAGATGCTTTGCTTGCTCTTTTAAATTATTCTTTGTCAAATAATAATCCAGTTGTTGTTTTTTTTTTTTTTTTAATGGAAAAATTTATCGTCATTTGATTAAATTATTATTACTTAAGTCAGTGATATAAATTTATTCATTATTAATAAAATAAGAAATGGAAATTTCGTTAGAAGAGATAAAATCGGTTTGTTTATTCCGAGAAAACTAACTAACTAACCTACTCTACTTTATCATTCATCACTGAACTGATTAAAAAAAAGTAGTTATCGTTTTCGCGAATTTTTATCATGACCTATTTAAAAGAGGACACTATGAAGAGAGTCTCCTAATTAATGAGCTTGGGGATTCCTGATTTCTTATAAATGTCTAGCTGAAGAGGGAGTAGAAGAAATACTAGTCTTAGTGTGGTTGCCATCCCTATGATTTTTTTCTGATTGCTATGAAAAATAATACCTAAAGCGGAAACCCAGGTTTGATAATCCTATCCAATAAATGAAATTTACTTTGGCGCAAAAAATTGAGAGTAACAAAGTTTTAACATAATAATCTTCTAAGTATTAGATAGCCAAACCAAAATAGCTGAAAATTTTATCAGTAATTTATCACGATTTATAAAAGCCCATTGTCTCGAACAGTCAATTTCGATGTGAACAAATCAAATGATTAATGAAACGTCATTTTGTAAAATACCTTCAATTTAGTCTTTGCAAAAATATCTAAGGCTAATAGCGATACCTTTTTTGAAGAGCAGAGAGCGACGATTCAAGAAAAGATGCCACTCACGGAACATGCTCTATACAAAAATCGAGCTCGTTAAAAAAATCATATCACGATACGCCCTATCCAGTTTATCTTTTATTTTCTCTTTAACTTTGGGGGGGGGGGGGGGGGCAAACGCGCATAAATCATAGTGTCTAAAAGTGTGATAAAATGTATATGAAATTGGAAAAATTTTTAATCAGACGGTTAAAAAAAAGTCAAGGTGAAGAAGTTTTTTAATTAGACATCATGTGATTGATATTAGCAAATTGTTTTTCTATTTATTTCTAATAGTTTCAAGAAAATTATATTAATAATAAACTTAATTCAAATATTCTTGGCCTTTGATTTGTTTATGTGTTCCATTAAAATTTTATTAATATAATGGACTAAATCAATCAATCAAAAAGTTGATAATAATTGAATACCGGCCAAATTATAAACAAACAAAAAATAGAACAGATTTAAAGGTTAAAGTTGGTAAAAAAAATGAATGAATTATATATAAGTCAAAGAGGTGAAAAAATGTCTATAAAAGTTCAAATGATAAACAATAATAGTTTATCAATAACTTTTTCCTTATCTTTCTTCTCTTTCTTTCACTTTCTCTTTAATGATTCTGATAAGAGAAGAGTGAGTGAATCACAACAAATATTATGTAAGTTATTATATATTTAGAGTTTTTGAAAAAGATCAAAAACATTTCAAATATGTGAAAGATATTATTAATATATAATTAAATCTAATCTTAAATTTTGTAAATTTTAACTGGCTATTATCGGTTTTTTTTTTTTGTCTTTTCGACATCTGAGGCCATATAGACATTAATCGATATACACTATGTTTATTTAATTCAAATAGCATCCAATGTGGTTTAATAAATTTTCATCGGATTGTCTGGGAACCGAACTCACACCCCGTGGCTTCCAAGGTAATCAATATTAACAATGTCAAGCCCTGTCCCTTGGTGCAGAGGTTGCTTCATGTACCAGAAGTCAGTGGTTCGCTTTCCGCCCAAATCGACGAAATTATTGGATACCAAATGATTTAAATAAATATGTCCAAATGACCTCAGATGCCGAAAGACCAAAAAAAAAAATGTCAATGTCTCGATCACGGGGGAGGGGATTTTCGGTATTACCGCTAACTGAGAGAAAAATGCCTTCGGTAATTTCCAGTAAATTGAGAAATATTTACCGGTAATTATATTTAAAAAATCAATCATTTTCAATAAAATAATTTCTGGGTTTTACATTTTATATGGAATCAAAACAAGTACATGTATGCTTTGTTTTTGCGTCCGCCATTTCAGCACCGAGTCAAATCTGAATCTGACCGTCTAGTTTATTGATCGCATACATTAGAAACTAGAGGAATATAAAACACAAAATTTTTGAGCTTAAATGACAACATATTGGACGCGCTGGGGGGCTTAAGGGCATCTTTTCTTAATATTGATAAAATTAATTAAAAAATGTACATATATTCAAGCGAAATGTAGAACGTTAGATAATTGGTATTTATAAGTAGATTCTAAAAGTGTAATAAAAAATTAAAACAGCAAATTTATACTTTTTAAATATAAATGTTCCTTTTATCGGTAATTCCAGTAAACGACAGATTAATTCATCGTTTACCGGTAAATGTAATTTGATACTTTTTTGACAACCCTAGATAAAATGTTTTCCAACAAATTTAGTTAATCGATTATAATCATATTCAATCAAGAAATTAGTTGGCTAAATATAATTTTTTTTTAAACTTATTTAGGGACAAGATGCACTTTAATTAAAAAAGATAAAAATTATCATTTTTAATTAAAGTATACCTTGCGCCTAATTACAATAATTTAAAAAAAAATTATATTTGGTCGACTAACCGGTCAAATAAATTTTCCAAAATTCCGGGACTGAGCTGTTTCATTCAGAAACAAAAAACGGGTATCGATAGGGTCGTAATTAACAAAAAAGGGTATCGATAGGGTCGTAATTAAGACACGGGAGGAGGGAGAAAAAAAATGCCAGAATTTTTATCATTATTTTTCCCTTTCAGGGTGACAGGGAGAGATCCTCCCTCCATTTCCCTCTTTGTGCTTCTATTTATGAGATCCTTTCGTAATATTGATTTTAAGATAAGAATATTAGTGTTATTTATATCTTTTAGTCTCTCACAGGCTTCTATCCCTTTTATGCCCGTCTTCGCCCCTTCCCTTTCATCTAGCGTCAGACTGTGCGACGGGCCGGTTTGTTTATGCCCTTCAACGAAGTGATTAAAGAGAAAATAATTGTATCCCTCTCTTCATTAACCTCAACGACATATCATAGAGTGATAAATTTGTTCGTTTTTGTTTGCTGGTAGGCCAAATGATCAACACACTAATCGAAAACAGTGGCGTGCATTCAATGGATGTTTTGTATGCGGCGCATCTCTTCTATTTTATAAATAGAGTTCCACATTCATTGTTTATATTTTAAAATTACTTCTATTAATTTGGAAATAATTAAATTTCCAAAGCCATAATTGCCATACTAAATGTAAATATTATTATTATTTTTTTTCTGAGAACCATTTCCCTACGTCTCTGATCGAAAAGAGAGTTGATTTTTGGGTTGCCTACCTACCAGCAAGTAGAGACGAACGAATTATTCACTCTATGGAAGTATATAAACTTATCTTTTTCAAAGAATGCAATTTAAAGGATTCGATCACCTAAAAAAATGGTTTTGTGCATTTCTAATTTTATTATAACATACAAAACGAACATCATTATTTAGTGAAAAAACTTCCCTGTGAACACTCATAAAATTTTTTATTGGAACGAACATCATCCAATTATATCTGAAAACATAGACAAAGTTCATTTTATTATTTTTTTAAATTGAAATAAAAACTCACTTTGATAAGAGTATAGAGAGCCGCCCGGATAGAGGAGCAAAGCGAACTTACATTTGAGACTCAACAGTTTAAAACGTCCAAAATAATGAAAATAAAAAAAAATTTATGGTGATCTTTTTTTTAAGAATCAATTAAAAGGAAAACAAATAAATATATCGTTGCCTTTAAGTAAGAGATTAACCTCTAACTTTTTTGTCCCTGTCTGGGTAAAAATCACAAATCAAGAGATAAGGCCGGCTCAATGCTTGATGAGGGGAAGAATGGCATATGGGGAATCAGCGAAGAAATGCCAGTCTTAGCTCGGGTAACTTGTGGTCGCCATCCACATATTCACCAGATGTGAACCCCTGAGTGAATTCTTCTCAATCAAGAGAAGTTTTAAGAAAAAAATATATAAATTAAATTTTTTTTTTTAGGTTAAGTGAAGCAAGACCAAAGTCCGTCTGTGATTATTTCTGCCAAGGAGAGGACTGCAATGTTCCTCCTAAAGATTGCAAATTTGGCTTTGTGAGGAATCCATGCAACCAATACGAGTGCTATAAGGTAAACTATCACTCATTTATAGAAATTCTTCAGATTCATTTCGAATAAAAAAATTCCAATTCCAGGGCCCTGGCGAAGAGTGTGGTAAAAGTCCTCTCTACCGCAGAGGCACCTGCATGCCCAGCTTAGAATGCATCTGCAATCAATGCACTGGGTGCATTCTAGAAGAAAAAACAAACGGTAACTACAAATGCCACCTCTACGAGGGCTTCTGCAACGAAGACATTTTAATCAATTAAATATCAATATCAAAATAAAACCGTTTCAGTATTATTTAAATAATGTAAATATTAAGACGTGTGATAGGAATTGGGTTTTCAATTTACCTGATTTCTTATTATCTTAATAATAAAGACTGTATTTATTTATTTATAATGATCTCTCTATTATTTATTTAAATGAATAAAAATTTTAAATCATAATTCATAAAACTTTTATTTAAAACCTTTTTCTCTGAATTAAAATGCAATCAATAAAATTACAAAACCGAAAGATGGGCAAAATAAATAATAATAAATCTCTGGTATCTTTAGATGCAAGCTCACAAATTCCGATGCAGCGTCAGTGACGTCTTTAATAAGAACCACTTGCAAAAAAATCTAAAGAATCTAAAAAAATTTATTTGTTCCCTTCTTCCTTCCAAACAAAATCCTTGCCATACTGCTGCTTTTTTAAAAGTTTCTTTACCCCCGTTTTTTTAAATATTTTGTTGATAATATCAACTTTCAAAGTAAAATAAAGGAATAAGGCAGAATGCAGCAATAAAACATATTCTTGGATGCCAAAATGCCGAAAGGAGACGTTTCGTCCATCCTCACTTATTGGCTTATTGCGATCAGGCCCAAAGTTGTCATGATGCAACAATGTATACAATGAATGTATACATTATATAACTATGGCTTGTCCACAAGAAGCCAATAAGGGACTGAGGATTTTGTCTGAAACGTCTCCTTTCGGCAAGGAATACATTGTTACATTATGACAACTTTGGGCCTGACCGCATTTGAATAGTTTTTGTTTGAAAAATTTTTTTAGAGAGAATCATAGTGGGAGAAAATACTAAAGGGTATTTATTGTAGGAGTTCAAGAAGAGAGCCAGTCCATCCCCTCCTCTCTTTTTATAACCATCACGTGACCTGACGTGATCTCCTTCCTTCCCTCCTCGAGGCTCCACCCTTCTTCTTTTTCTTCTTGCAGGTTGTATAGGTAAATACATTGCAACCTAACAGTCAGTAGGCAATCGACTTGCTCCTAATCAGGTTCACAAGAAATAGCAACAGTCTTCACGTCAATCACCTAAAAAACCAAAATGGTAAGTGAATTCATTTATTAAAATTAGGTGATAGGCAAGTCACGAAACAGGTAGTAAGGCAAAAATTGAACCAGCCGAAACACGAAAGATCACACAATATCTTTAAGGAAATAATACTCAGATAGAAAATTGCTTGAATAATTAATTTTTGTTTGAAAAAAATTTTTAGAGAGAATTCAAGTGGAAAAAAGGGAAATATATTTAATATATATACAATTTTTTAAAACAAAAGTTGTTCTTAATAATTAATAGAACAATTTTGTATCTGAGTATTATTTTCCTAAAGTTAATAATTGAGGAGGCATTTTGATTTTTCTTGTTTGATCTTCAAATGAAGAATCAATTTTTTAAGTCTTTTTAGCATTTGATATATATTTTTAACAATTTATTTATATTTATTTATGATAAAATTATCCGGACATATTTATTTATACCAAGTGATTTAAATAAATTTTCAACAGACTGGCTGAGATCCGAACCCACATTCCTTGGCTTTTAGGGTCGTCAATTTTCACAATGTCAATTCCTCTAGCCTCTCAGGAGCCCCCGACTCGCTTCAAATTCTAGTCAGTGGTTTTCTCCTTGTCCTAAACTATAAAATTTATTTGAATTTATATTAGCTAAGATAACCTCACTTGTTAGAATATACTTTCCTTATCCCATGCAGTGTTTAATTTTTGAAAATTCCGAATTCCCCATTATAAAAGATTCAATGGTATATTAAACTTCATTTGAACTCTGACTTAACTCTTCATTCATGTAATGATTGATAGAATAGAGTCAAGAATTAAATAAAGCAAATTTGCGAAAAAAAAAAAAAGATTTAATGAAATTTAGATTCTAGATATATTATTAAAAAGAAAAAATATGTCGACACAAAAAATCTAACAACACCTCATATTACTTTCTCTTACCTAAACAGGAAAGTGTTTTTTTGTTGAAATCGAGATTTGAGGTTGTTTGTAACTAAAAAGTAATCTAGTCCAGTGGTAGAGAAGGTATGGAAATTTATAAAATTTGTCCAAAAATAAAATTGATACAATATCAGCATCGAACTAGCCACTCTTTTAATATATATAGGTGTATGTGAGTATATAGACGCGATTATCAACTAACAGCCTTACATTTTAAGGAAAATCCTAATCATAAGTTACGAAAGCTCAAAGTCAATATCATCTTTTGACAGCAATCGACCAAGCCGAAGTAACACTTCATCTAAAAGGGAAAATAAAAATACCTTCTTAATTATTAGAGAAAAAATACTCATATACAAAATTGTTCTCTTCATTATTTTGAACAATTTTTATATTTTTTACATTTTAGGATCACTTAAGTGGAAAGGATATAATTAAAAATTTTTTCAAACAAAAGTTCTTCTAAATAATGTATAGAACAATTTTTTATATAAATATATTTTCTCTAAAGTTAAAGATATTTTGATTTTCTCTTCTTGAACTTCAAATCAAGTATGTCTTGGACTGGATGGAATGCTCCTTTAATACTCGGTGGTGGAATATAGAAAAGTCTAATGATATTCTTGTCATTTATGATATATAATTTATGAAAATTTTAAAGTAATAGCTATTTTTATTCTTCTTTTAATGACTAATTATAGGTAAACTTGGCTAATATGAATTTATCACGTGATTGAGAGGGGTGAGATGATTAATCTTTAAAATTAATATGTTCCTTTAAAAGATATCTAGTGAATAGAAGGCGTTCCTTATTTGCTTGATGGCTTTCAAACTCATCATCATCAAAGGGTGTGGCTATTAAAAGGGAGCAACCCAATTTATTTTATTTATTTATTTATGCCAAGAAAATAGTTTAAAAATTTCAAAAATAAGTAGAGTAAAATATATGTTGAAAACGTTCATTAAAAATAACCGAATTTTATATTATAAATAGATATCGGAATTGTAAAACTTTCCCATTCCTCTTTTCTTTCCCTCTGAGTCGATTGATTTTATATATCAAAATGATGCATTCCCATTAATAATCGTATTCAAA
>JAAAKE020068882.1:29641-48019 GCA_010014785.2 Anisolabis maritima
TTCCTCTTTTCTTTCCCTCTGAGTCGATTGATTTTATATATCAAAATGATGCATTCCCATTAATAATCGTATTCAAACTTTCATCACTTTTGATTGCGCTAAGTCATAAATTTAGATAGACCCACATATGTATCTACTATATAAATATTATAAGATTGAGTAAGAATTTTTAGGATGGAGACCTGAGACGTGAAGATATCGATTAAAAAGATATGGGGGGAGGAAAGTTAAAATTTCTTGCACACACATTTGAGCACATAATCTCATAGAAAGGATTATTATTTTGAGAAACATTTTACTTTTTTTTTTTAAGAGATCTAAAGATATGACTGACAATTGTGATGAAAAGAGAGAGAGGCTCTGAATGATTGCAAAAGTTAAAGAAGATATAAAAAAGATTTAAACCCAAATTTATAATATTAATCGAATAAAACAATTTTGTATTTTCTTCTCGGACGCTTGATGAGGAATAAAGGGAGTGGAAGAGATGCCACTTTGGATGTCATCCACGTTCAAACGATGAGTCCCTTAGTGATTAAAACAATTTTGTATATGTGGTAATTATTTAAATAATAAAGATTTAAAATATAAATAGAAAATTCTGCATTTTTTCCCAATATACAATTTCACTAAATATCATTTGTTTGTATGAATATGAAATTATTTTAATTTAATTATATATTCACCCCCATTTATTTTATCATCGTCATATCTTGAGGGGTGATGAATACGAATTGTGTGTTTAATTGTTAATTATTTCGGGTTTATTTTCTGACTCAACATCTTAAATCAATAAGTGTTCTCTTTGTACCGAAGAGAGAGGGAGTTCTCACCCAAAAATACACCAGTGAAATATTTAAAAAATAAATCTACTCAACAAAAAGTAGAATAAAATTTTTTTAAAGAAATATCATAGAGATTAAAATGGGGATGGTCCGGCAAAACGGTTAATCCGGCAAGGGTCTGGAATCAAGGGTGTCAGAAAATCGGTGTTGCACCTGTAGTTTCAAATAATAACAAAAAAAAAAAGTAAAAACCTCACCCGGTGGCCGAGAAGTTAAAGATATATAATCATTTTCAACATTGATAAACTACAAAACAAAGGGATGTGGATTGTGGATGCGCACCCCACATAGTCCGATGAAAATTTATTTAAATCAATTGGATACCAATTGATATAAATAAATATGCCTGGATAATGATGGTATTGTAATTAAAATATATATGTGGGTATATCGTTTAAAGTCTATATGGCCCCAGATGCCAAAAAAACAAAAATTAACTCTAAAGGTCATACAAGAAAAAAATTTTATAGAGCCCCCTAATAAGTCCCAAATAAAATTCCGATTAAAAATGAACCTAAAATTTCAAGCCCAAACTAAACTATATTTCTACAAATTAGGTCACGGGTAAAAGATAATCTAAAAAGAGCTGGTTTATATCATATTAAGCAATTTTTTCTATATAAAAAATTTTTTCTTTTTTTTTTTTCTTTGTAAATAAAAGCAATTTATCATTCATAAGAGAGAGAAAGAGTGAATAGAAATTCAGTTTATTCATAGCCTGCTTCTTTTATCGATTTTCCGCATGCAAAAAAGCAACAACTAAAAGTAAAGGAATTTCAAATCACAAAGGGATATTTTAATTTTTGACCTAAAATCTTTTTTTTTTTTTTTGTTTGTGTATATGTACCTACTAAAATCCAGAATAATTAGAGAATAATTAGATGATTTATTTCCCCTGGATTAAAATAAGCTACCTCCCTTGGGAACTGTTGCTAGGGTGTCAGCCTTATCCTGGTACTAACTAAACTCAAAGGTAGCCAGGCATTTAGGTCGTCGACCTCGTTTTTTTCCACCCTTGCTCTCCCATCGATTCTGGATCCATCGTGGAGTCGTCATCGTTTATGTCTTGTCTTGTTCTTCTTGAATGCTTTCAGCAGTCAATCGAATCTTAATTATTATTATTTTCTAACCGCATCATTGAAATAACAATGGCCTTTTTTTAATGGACGATTTAACATGTAGATTGTGCAGTTCCTTTTTATAAAGATTCTCCTCTCTTGCTCAATGAATGAAAAACAATCTGTATAAAGTATACTACCTCGCCTTTTTGACATCATAGAAGTCGATTAAAGGTATCCTCTTTTTTATTAATTTGGATTTTAATAAAATGTAAGATTTAATTAATCTCCACATGATATAATTAATTAAAAATCAAACCCTCATGGCGTTTAAATTAAATTAAATTCCGTTGCATTTCCATTGGATTTTAAAATAATTTGAAATTTAGCCTCTCCTTAGAATATTTAATTGAAAAAAACTTAAGGAGATGATTCGATCCTCTTAAATTCAATTTCCAAATTTCCCCTCGGATTTTAAGTGAATTTGAGATTTGGCCTTCTCTTGACACTTTTACTTGCAAAATCTCTTCAAACACTCTGAGGGAGTGGTTTTCATGCCCTAAAATTTAATTCCCGTATATATTTTAATAAAATGTGAGATTGAAGATATTAAATTGAAAAATGACTTCAAACAAAGGAGGGTTGATTTTCACACCCTAAAGCTGAATTTTCATATTTTTGATTGGATTTTAATTATTTTCTGACTGTGATAGAATATTTATTATCCTGTAACTGTATCGTTTTTGTACCCGTGAGGCGCAAATAGCCATGGTAGCTGAAGTGAGATTAAATTTTAAATAATAATAACAAAATTTATAGGTTTCGACATAATTAATTGAAAAATGATTTCAAACACTGGAGGAGTAGTTTCTACTACCTAAAATTTAATTTCTTTATTTTGTATTTTAATAACATTTGAAATTAATCATTTGAAGGGTTGCTGGATGTGTTGAATATGAAGTGAAATGGAGAAAATAAAACCAGTTGCAGCAGTCCAGGCAACAAATTTTAAAGCAAAAATTTCGAATGCCTACGTAATTCATCTGCAGATAAATACGATGAAATGAAATTTTCCTCATCTTGATAATAATATTTTTATTTATTTTATTATAAAAAGTTTGTCATACCATTTTTAAAAATTTTTATTCTTTTTTAATTCTTCCTGGTTTTTCTGAATTCTTTAAAATTTGTATTTCTTTATCCGTACGATCCCTGGCCTTAATTTGTCCGGATAATCGAGTTTCTATTAACTTTAGAAAAATAATATCCAAATATCAAATGACCGTATTCTTCATTTAGAATAACTTCTATTTAAAAAAATTTTTAAATCTTTTCCTCTTTAGGGAGATTATATTATATTATGTTCAGTTATCTATCTATACCCTGTAGATATATATCAGGGAAGTCTTGTGTTATTAATGGAGTTATTTTTGTACTAATTAATGTTTAGAAGAAATTTTTCTTGAAAAGTTTCTAAGCCAGGGCCCAAGTGTTCTCTCTGCCACTTTACACTTGTCTCTCTCTTAGGGCCCTCTTGTTCATAACTCTTGCCTTGCGTGTTCGAACAGATCAAAATTCGATTTACTCCCTATCCATTTATAAAGTGACAACATATTGCATTTATTAAGGAAGTCAAATTTTGTTAGTAGCATCTCAACTATAAATAAGTCTAATATCTAATAACAAATATCTAATTTATACCAGCTAATCTTGTATGTATGTAAATTTTTTCTCGAAAACGGCTCTAACGATTTTGATGAAATTTGGTATATTTACATTTCTTTTTTGTTGTGTTTTTTGTATTTGTTTTGTTAATTGTTTGTTGTTTTGTATTATGTAATTTATAAATTTATATTTGTGTTTGATTGGACCTAGCCACCGAGGATTGTGCCTCTAATCAGGTCGTATATAAATTTATTTATTTATTTATTTTTATTTAACCACTGATCCTTGAAACTAGACCTTTACTTCTACTCTAAGGGACAGGGGCAAGTGTATAATATTTCGTTTTTATTATTATTTAAAAAAAGCTCACGCTGGTTAAATTTATCTGTAAAAGTGTTTTATTTTTATTTTTTGGTTGGGAGATAACGAGACTAGCGAATAGAGCATTCTGCAATGAGAAAGGAAGCAGAAACATGTTTGTAAAATAGCCATAGAAATAAATTTTTATATACAAAAAGGACGGATAATAGTCTATATTTTTTATTATTCAATATAATATAAAGTCCTACTCCAGTTACCCACATTTAAAATTCATAAACATAACGGTTAATATTTTAATTGCGAAGTGGGCGAGGGGGGGGATAAATGACATCTTAGAAGAATCTTTAAAAAAATGGATAAAATGAAATTAATCTCTTCATTAATTAATAAAACAATAACAATTTAAATTATATTTCATTCTATGAAATATGGCAAAAAATATTTCAAGCTCCAAAATTAATTTCCCATTAGAAGGAAAATTTGTCGTGAACTAGTTTTTTCTTTTAAATTGGTTGTTTTTATTGATTGGTTCTTTTATTCGAACATGCAAACTCTAAAGAAAGCAAAAAATATGAGTGACTCTACACTCTATTACATGATATTGCAAATATTTTATCTATGATCTTAATACTAGCCTGTGAAATAAAATAAAAATTGGAGAAATTTTTGAGAAAGACAAATTTAGATATTTATAAAAACAAGCCTGGTAAAATAGTGGCCTCTAAAAAGCAAAATTAGGAATAAAAAACATTGAAAATAGGAAAAAAAAAGAGGTAAAGTTAAAAAAAACATATGGGAAAATGATAAGGTCTGGCCTGCCTAACTCCTAAAAAAAAGTTAGGTATACAAAGGAGAGCTAAGATTTTCGGGCTTGAGATGCTTCTAAAAATAAATAGATAAAAGTATAGTCAGATAATTTTGAAATATTAATATATAAACAGGGATAGATAAATAAATGGATTTGCTTGCCTATTACAGCGTGAGTGTATTTCGGTGCACATTGGCCAAGCGGGGGTGCAGATCGGTAATGCCTGTTGGGAACTCTACTGTCTTGAACATGGAATTCAACCTGACGGTCAGATGCCCTCTGACAAAACTATCGGCGGAGGAGATGATAGTTTCAACACATTCTTCAGTGAAACAGGAGCTGGAAAACACGTACCACGAGCTGTGTTTGTTGATCTTGAACCCACCGTTGTTGGTAAGTATATATATACCTTTCAATAATAAATAAAAGCACCTAAAGTAACATATTATTTACTTTCCAAAGACATGAGAAAATAGAGAATAAAGCCAGTAATGACGAGAAATGACATATCTATTTAAATAAAGAAAAATGTTAACCTCCAAACAGATTGAAAAGACTTAATTAAATATGTATGATATTTCTCAAATAAAAACGAGCCCTTCTCCGACCTGTGGCATGGTAAAAACATGGCGATCCTCATAGCCTCTTATAAATATTGTATATATTTATTGTTTTGTATAATTGTAGCGCGATGAGATTTATTATAATTTAATAAATATTAGCAAAAAAAAAGAAAAAGGATTTGTTTAAAATGAAATATTAAGACAAGGTATGGCGCCTCCTCTTTTCAGTTCCCTAAGAAAATAAAGAAATTTTATCTTGGGACAAAGCCCACTTCCGTCATCACGCACTGAAGATGATGTCCGTCATGTATATCGAAATATCTAAGAAATAAAGGATATTAAGTGGAACGATACACTGCTGGCTTTATTCTCCACGACTATACAACTCTTCCCAAGCCAGATTTTCTTTTCTATTCTTAAAATATAGAATCATATTTTACAAAAAAAGAATGTATTAGAGATTTTCTTCAATGCTCTATTGGAAGTTAACTCAATCCGTAAAATACCTAAAGTGGGTTAATGAATTAAAATAAAAAATAGAGGTATCTTTTATTTTTATTGGTCCGGCAATAAAAAAAATAAAAGATACTACTATTCATTCATTCATATTTTATGAATTGAGTTAACTTCCAATACAACACCGAAGACCGAAGAGAAAAATATTAATTCTCTTCTCTCTCGATGCATTTCGTTCTTCTTAGTAAAAACTAATTTAAAGAGGTATTAATTTGACACGCTCACAATTACAAAGTAGATACAATAATTTTATACTGCCCACTGATGAATGAAAGTGTCAAATACTGGATGGGTCGTTTGCTTTATTAGATAATAAATAACATCCATAACAAAATGGTTATCTCAGATGAGTTTTCTGTGCCTGCGCTTTTGTATAAAAAGTATGGAGTTTGGTTTTTATATAAGTATTTTTTTTAGACGAAGTGCGAACAGGAACATATCGTCAACTTTTCCACCCCGAACAGCTAATAACAGGAAAAGAAGATGCAGCGAATAATTATGCCCGAGGTCATTACACAATTGGAAAAGAACTCGTCGATGTCGTTTTGGACAGGTAAGTTTTCATATATTTTTTAAATTAAATTAAAAATTACTTTATTTATTTGAATAATTAGGGCCAATAGATTCAAAAAGTCAAAATGTTTTTATTATAAAACTTAATTTGAATCCAGACAATGTTTCGCTAACTTTGCTTTAAGGATTCTTCATTGGTCAGTTAAAATATTTTTTTATACTTAATTAAAACTGTCTTAAAAAACTATTATGTTGTTTTCTTTCGGTCATAAAGAGTTCATATAATCATCAATCAGACAGTTAAACTGCATTGATAAAAAAAAAAACTTTTATCGTAGCCTGTATTTATTAATTTACTTTATCTGAATGTTTATTATACGGGCTCACTGTTGGTAAGTAAACAATAACAGTTTTTAATTTAAATCTGGGATAGCCTGACGATGATTGATGTAAATGAAAATAAATTTCTTATGGGAGGATAATTATCCCGCTTTTATTAACTTCAACTAGCCGATGTTTCGGTGATCCAACTTCTCCATCCCATTGGATCTCCGAAAAATCGGGTAGTTGAAGTTAATAAAGGCGGATAATTATCCTCCCATAAGAAATTTATTTTCATTTACAATAAGTTAAGCTTTTTTGGTATCTTGGGGGATAAAGGCTTTAAAGAATATACTGTACATATATTATCCACTTATATTATTTATTTATATCAATTAGTATCCAAGTTGCGGATCACGGATCAGAAACCCAAATCGGATTCGAACCCAGCTTGGCGCAAAATATTATTTAACATTGGAGAAGGAAGTGGGAGGTAATCTCATCCCCGGACACAATGAGCCCAATTCGTGATGGCCTAGGGGCAGGTTGGGAAACCCATTCCTAAAATTAAATCCATTCACAAAGGATATCAATGCTGACAATGTCAATCCCTCTAACCTCTTGGTTACAAAAGAAATTTAGTTTTTTAAAAAAATATAAAGTTTTGTACAACTACTGATCGAAATATTGGAGTCAAATAAAGTTTTATTTTTATTATTTTTACTTTTTTTTTAATCTGATGGCTCTAACCTTTTTATTATTACAAATATATTTTAGTTAAGATACTTGTTATCCAGGCATATTTGTTTATATCCAATTGATTTAAATCGGATTGCCTGGGATCCAAGCTACATCCCCTGGCTTTTAAGGTTATTAATATCTTTAACCTCCCGACCGGTAGAGACGGGGGGGTTCTATTAATTAAAGAAGAAATTTCTGAGTTTCATTAGATATATTCCTTTATTTAATTTGAATATATTCTTTTTCTTGTTTTTTATCATTTCAATAGAACATAAATTATTATTATTAGAATATTTCTCTAGTTAAAATTCCACTGATTCGAATAGAGAGAACTCAAGTAGATATGACGCGTCCCTTAAAGATTGATGAGGGAAAAAACTTGAAATTTATTAATAACTAATCATTTTATTTATTTTCCAGAGTTCGTAAATTGGCTGATCAATGTACCGGATTACAAGGATTTCTGATTTTTCATTCATTCGGTGGTGGCACTGGATCTGGCTTTACCTCTTTATTAATGGAAAGATTGAGTGTTAATTATGGAAAGAAGAGTAAACTAGAATTTTCTATTTATCCAGCGCCTCAGGTAAAAATTCATTCAATAAATGGATGATCAATCTCTCTTTTTTAATTATGTGATTATTCTTTCTCAGGTGTCCACTGCTGTTGTTGAGCCGTATAATTCAATCCTAACGACGCATACCACTTTGGAACACAGCGATTGTGCATTTATGGTCGACAATGAGGCTATTTATGATATATGCAGAAGGAATTTAGATATTGAACGCCCAACATATACAAATTTAAATCGTCTTATTGGGCAAATTGTTTCGTCTATTACAGCTTCTTTGAGGTAGAGAAATATTAATGTGCTATACTTATAATTATTTTCATGTAAAAATTTAATCAAAAACTTAAAGAATCTAAATATTATTATCCTATTATTTCTCTTTTCTTTTCTTTATTTGTTTGGGCTGCCAAGGCCACCACCAGATACATTATTATTAGAATACATTTTAAGTTGACAAAACTATACAATTACAAAATATGTGCATAAAAACAAAAGCAAAAATAAAAAACAAATAAATAAAAATTTACAATACATTATTGACTGATTTCTCTTTTTTATTTTAAATTCTCTATTATGCAGACAAATGAAAATTCGAAAATAATATATATCTATAAAATAGATATTAAATATTAAAATTAGCAAATTTTAACTATTTAAAAATAATTTTTATTTGATTTACCTGCGCTATATGTAAACAAAGAAACATATTTGAGAATCAGTTGCCTAACCGACAGGCGCACATCAAATAATTTTATTTACTTGAATTCGGATTTATATGAATAAATAATCGGGGGTGGCCCTTGACTTTTTCGTATATATGGTACATATATAGAAGAGTTACCACAATCTTTAGAAAAACAGGTTAAATACCACTTTCCGTTGCCGGAAAAGCCGATAGAAATCTACGATTTTGCTGAAATGGACATGTGTAAAATGTGGTCAACATTAAAGCATGTTATCATGTTAACGAACTTGCACAAAACATAATTCGAAAAATGGTATTTTCTGACTCAGGAGGTCCAAAAAGTCAGGAAAATTCAAAATCACGAGATCCATTTTTTGACGATTTCATTTTATTTATACTACATATACGAGAAAGTAAAGTCAGAATACCCACCGAAATTTCTAAATAAACTTACGAATTTTTTTAATAAAAATATGCTTACAATAACTTATACAGTATATGTCCTCCTCTAGAACAAAATGTAACGATTTGATTTGATTTAAAAATTAATGATGCCATGAATGTTCTTTCAAATTTTTGAAAATTGATTCTCGAATGAAAACTGTATAATTTTATCCTAAATTGGCGAATAATCAAAAAAAAAAACAATTGCTGCCAAAAATTTATTTTATTTTACTTTAATTAATGTTGAGGATTTGATTTGCCAACAATTTATTTTCTCTTAAGTAAAATTTTTCTATTATTTGAAGCTTTCAATAGATTTCTAATTGAAGAATTTAAGTCTTAAAATCGGTCTCTCTCTCTTTTGCGACTGTAAAGATTCGAATATTGAAAAAAATTTTGAGTTAAATAAGATTGAATTAATTCCATTAAAAACATCATTTTTTTAATTTTCTAAATTTTAGCTTAAGTCTTGTTTGTTTTTGTTTAGATTCGATGGAGCTTTGAATGTGGATTTAACTGAATTCCAAACGAATTTGGTTCCGTATCCACGTATTCATTTCCCTCTGGCAACTTATGCACCAGTGATAAGCGCTGAGAAAGCTTATCACGAACAACTGACAGTCGCTGAGATCACCAATGCATGTTTCGAGCCAGCTAATCAGATGGTGAAATGTGACCCTCGCCATGGCAAATACATGGCCTGTTGTATGCTCTATCGTGGTGATGTAGTACCAAAAGATGTGAATGCTGCCATTGCAACCATCAAGACTAAAAGAAGCATTCAATTCGTGGACTGGTGTCCAACTGGATTCAAAGTGGGTATTAACTATCAACCACCGACTGTGGTACCTGGGGGTGATCTTGCCAAGGTGCAACGTGCCGTATGTATGCTCTCCAATACAACTGCAATCGCAGAGGCTTGGGCTCGTCTCGATCATAAATTCGATTTAATGTACGCAAAACGAGCATTTGTCCATTGGTATGTGGGAGAAGGAATGGAAGAAGGAGAATTTAGCGAAGCAAGAGAAGATTTGGCAGCTTTGGAAAAAGATTATGAAGAGGTGGGCGTTGACTCTGCCGAGGGAGAAATCGACGAAGTCGACGAATATTAAATCTAAATTAATATACTTAACCAATTATTACCGTTAAAGAAGCATTCATTCATTTATTAGGGCATGTAGATTGTTCAATTATGGATAGGAATTTTAAACAATAATAAATATTTCTTTTTAATATATAATGTTTATAAAATAGTAGGCTATTTTGGGAGGGTTTGTATTAGCTACGTGTGTGAAGATAAGCATTTAGTCACGATCACTCTTATTGTTAGATATAAAACCTAAGGGCAGGCACAGAAAAAGGATTTGGTATGAAAATAGGAGAAATAATAAAAAAAATTAAATATTTAATTTTTAACCCATTAACTAACTACGTAGCTCCCTTTCAAGATTACATTTAAAAACTCTATTATAATATTTGAAATTGCAAACCAAAGAATATGAAAATTTATATTGTTGAAATAAAAAGATCTAATTTTACAATTGTTGAGAGGTTAGAGACACTTAGAAAATTAATTTGGCCATCCATTTGATGTCAGATGTCTGTCTATATGGCCTTCGATAACGAAAGATAAAAATAAATTTATACATGGAAAAAAATAATTTAATTACTCTCTAAATGTTGTTAAAAATACGTAATAGCTCTCTCTCTCTTTGATATTTTTGAAACTAATTCATAAAAAAAAGTTATAATCTAAATGTAAATTAGAGAATCAAATATTTAACATTTAGTTAATGGGTTAATAAAATATATATATTTTTATTTCTTAAAATTCTTCAAACTTCAACATAAAGAGAATTCAGATAATAAATAAATCTGATCAAATTTTTTATTTATTATTTGTTAGAGCTCCTATCTATTCGCTAAAATGAATATTCTTAAAATCTAGCTTATTAATTTATAACTTATCCTTCCTATTCTATTTATAATAAACTTTAACGGTAATTGTCCCGAAAATGTCTTCGAAAATCAGTCAAGTAGATGAAAATTGAGTCAAAATTGTAGATTTTCATCTTCACAATGAAATAGACAATTTTGATATTAATTTAGATTCTTCTATATTTTCTAGTTATATAATTTCATATTTTATTATAGTAAGCACTTAAGCATTTTTTTATATTATTAAAAAAACCGTCCAATGCTTGAAATAAATCACTTGCATTCCATTTACCTTTTCCCTTTTGTCTTGATAAATCAATAAATAAATTTTTATTTAACAATGATATGTATTATTTGTTTTATTCATAATATCTGTATTTATTTCATTTTGGGTGTCTTTATTATATAATTGTAGAAGAATGATTTCATAGGTGATAATCGTAGCTGTGATCTGAAAAAATTTAACAAAAATTAATTCAATGATGTATGAAAAACGTTCAATTTGCTTGCACCTCGGTGTAAAGCTTTTGAAACAAAATTTAGATTTTGAGATTTTAACAATTTTTTAGTTGAGGTGAATAAAGGACAAAAAATGCAGCCAAGGTATTTTTTCTTTTCTCTCCTGACGACAGGTAGTCCGCAATTATTAGGTTTACTTTAATTTTGTATTCAAGCATAAAAGAAAAAATTTTTCTACTAAATGAATGAAAGGATTTTTTGTGACTACCAACTACACTATTCAATGGAATGGGAACAATTGTCCCTAAAATTTAGAAAATATTAATTTCGCGATCTAAAGATATTTAAGATAAAAATCCTGAGATCGCGAAACTACACCATTGTTATGAATGAATAACTTACTTTAGTACTTATTAATATAAATAAACTGTCGTCACTCAGGACGGGAAGCGAACCACTGACCTTTGGTAAGTGATGCAAGTCCTCTACTTTTGCACCAAAGGACAGGGCTTACTTGAACTTTGCTGAATTCAGTGATATGTAACTAAATCTGATATATTTGCCGTAAGTGTATATGGTTACAAAAATATTTTTTAAATTGATTTTGGAGGCTGAATTTTTGATATGAAGGCAGCCAAAGGAAAAGCAACAAATATTTTTTTATTAATCTTGCTTTTTATATATACAAATGTCAGCGTTTCGAACGTCTCTTCCTATCTTCCTTAGAAGACTAGAAGACATGGTCAAAACAATAAAAGCAAGATTTATAAAAATAAATGTTACTGCTTTTGGCTGCCTTCACGCTTCATATAAAATGATTTTGTTTTTATATTATAAAATATTACCGAAAGAAGTAGATTGCGAGTTAAAGAAAAAAATCGCATTCCAGTGAGTGATATATGATCAGTGGTCACTTGAACAATGAATCTCTCAACCTTAAAAAAAAAAATTACAAAATTAAAGAAACTATCATGAAGAAATAGAATTGATAAAATAAATTCACTTCCCAACTGACTTCTTTAGAATAATTCTCTGGAGGAACACTGTAGAGAGTTCTCGCAGGGCCTAAACTCTGATCATGAATTCGAGAACCAAATAATGAGACGAGAGATGCTCGAAGAATTAGAAAGATGAACGACCAGAGGAAATAAACGGTATCGTCAAGATTATTGAAAGTACTACTATTTGATAAACTATAAATCAAAAATAATTAAGAGATATAAGAGAGAGTGAGTGACGTCATGTCTTTCTTACTTATATACGAGTATTTACTTACATGGATTTTATTGAAACTTAATAAAAAAAATAATAATTTTGAAATATCCACTACCATTCAAATAAAGCCCAAAAATGTTTTCATATCAGGTGGAGAGGCGTAGCTCGAAAGGTGATCACCCCAGGAAGTAATTTATAGAAAAAAAGGGTCAGATAAAATTTTAAGATGGCCAATCTTCCTAAGACGTACCAAATTTAGATGCATTATTAAAAAAAAATCAAATTAGTCAGTTTCCAAATTTTTTATCTAGGATTCTTAAAAAGAACTAAATTTATTCAAAAATATTTTTATTTAAATTATTTACTAGACATAAATTAGAAATTGATATTAAAAATATGCCTTTAGAGACTAGTTCACAGCAAAAATATATTCACAAAACTGTTAATTCAAAAAATATTTTTTACTTTAGTCATAAAACACGAAAATTAACACTAAAATTATTGGGCAGAGTCTAAATGGCTTCAGATGACGAAAAAGACTTACAAAAAAAAAAAAAAACATTAAAATAAGACAAAAAATTAACACAGAGAACACGTTAAAATACCAACACAGCCTCACAATAAATTATAAATATAATAATCTTTTTCTTTTCGACCTCTCAAAGTAGCAGTTCGGAACTATTCAAAAGAATGAATTTTTTTCTTACTTACTCTATAGTATTAAGTAATTGTAAACATATGAAGTAGAGATTGTTTCCAAATGAAAGAAGAATAAATTTCGAGATTTCTTTATCAAGAATTTTAGTCAGTCTTGATAAGGCATTGTAATCGAGTCGAAATTGACGCCAAATTCTATCCCCAATATTTGACTAAAATATAATAATAATTACAAAATTATTTCATTTCTGATTATGAAGAAAAAAATTATAATTACCTTCCCTTCCAAATTAAGTAATTTTTCGTTAATCTGACGAAATCGTTCCGACAATGCAAAACTAATTGCAATAATAAATAAATCGAGAAAATTCCAACTAAAAGTTTCCAAAATTCTTATAACAATAATGAATAATTCCAATAAAATATGATAAGGGGTATAAATGTAGACAAATGAGGCACTTTCTTTTGCAAATTCACGAAACCAATATTCATTTGGGTTACAGTTCAAAGAATGATGTAAAACTTTAGCATTGCTTAATAAATGCTCAACTAAAAAGAAAATCAAGTTATTATTAAATAATTATGAATATGTATTATTCTAAAATTGAAATGGTTACAGTTACGAAGCTTTGAAATAATCACGCAGGCTTTTTAAAACTGTTATTAAATAGCCCAGTTGACACCTCTTTAAGAAGCTACCATAAATTATTAGAAAAGACACTTCGTTGCACATGCGTCAACCAACGGGGAAAAAATTTGCGCCGAAATCTTCTCTGATCATTGGAATTATTTCTTCTTATACGGAGTATTATATATGTACAGATGTTAGCTGCGGAGCCTGCATTCGCAAGACCACGCACCCTTGGAAACTTTTTAGGCTTTTTTGTGATAAACTATTTTTCATAGCATCTTCAATATTTAAAGATAAAAACTATCTGATATTTAAAGATAAAATACTATCTGACTATCTCCGTATACGTGTGCTTTAGAATGCGTCCAATTCGGAATACGTCCTGTTTGGACGTGACAAATTTTGCTCGGTATACAACATAATTTTTTTGTGTGAATTTTGAGTCATTTTTAAATAATTATCTCAGAGGAAAAATTAAATTAATAATCAATTATATTCGGTTGATGTATTGATTGTTCATTTATCATTTTTACATTACTTCTTATAGGATAGGTTTGGTATACGTCCTATTCGGAATAAGTCCAAACATCAGGAAAGGATTAAGATCGTATACCGAGGTACCACTATATAATAAATTTCGTAGCTTCACTACAACGGGAAATTACTTAAATTTCCGTGTCAGTCAGACAGACAGATAGACACCTCGTTATTGGAAGATATATGGATTAAGTTCATTTATATTTAATAATCGAGAAGTTTGATATAAAATGTCATGAAACTTTAAATAAATATAGGGACATAATTACAATTTTTTACTCTCTTTCCTATATATAGTGAGAAAGTATATTTAAGTTAGGTTATTTTTTTAGTTTTTGATTAAAATTCAAAAACAATTATTTATTACATCTTTGAAATATCTTAACTCTTTCGTCCCAAAATTGTTTGGGGTCCACTTTACTCTTGTACGTTTTTTGGTTTTTTGTGATTTTCTCTTAAACTATTTTAAGATATTGATTAAATTGGTGAGGTTAGTTTAGCAATAGGAGTGGGGATAGCCCTTTTTCTCTTTGGCCCAAGCTTCGTTCAAATAACTCTCTTTTAATAATCTTAGCAATACTTTGCTTTATTCTATAATCCCAGTGAGATGCCAAAAAATTATAGTATTTCACCCCCTTTACTAATTATCTCTTTTTTTTTATAAGTATAATTAATCAAGTCTCTAAAATTGCAAATTCATTTTCCTCTCAAAAATTTATTCCTGCCTTGGCCAAACTCTCACTATCTCTAAAAAATTAAAAGGTATCAAATGTAATATATCCATTTCGCCACTTCAATAAAAATAATTGTTTTCTCTTAATGTCTAAGTCATACCTAGAGCTGTTATAAGAATCAAATAAGTAATTATTTTGATTTTTAATGCAACTCTCGAAGGATGTCCATAATGAGCAATTTTTTTCTCAACTGTCTCCCATTGATGAATCAAAGAAGGCCATCGAGTAGTAAAATATAAAAAGAATATTAAGATAACAGTAGTGGATGTATGAAAAACCAGCCCAGCTAAAAAACAGTTTAGATTTTAATATCAGAAGACTTAGGCAAGATTACACATACATATCTACGATATCATTCCTTAAAGGCCCATCTTTATTAGTATAATAATGTAAAATATTGCAAGATATTTTTTCTAATAATGATATTTTTCTTTTATTAATAGTGCAAATCGGAAAAATAACCCGGATATTTAACGAATATGTCTGTGTTAAGTTAAGATAAAAATTATATTTACAAGTATTTTGGAAGGTGATATCAAGATGTGCCACATCATATGCAGCAAAGCAACACAAAACTATGGAACCACATATAACCACAATCGAATAGATTGCACGAAGACTCCGCCAACGAAATCTTAAACATAAAATCAAATAGCCTTGTAAAGATATGAATTGGTGAAGGAAAAACAAAAATAACATTTCTGCTTGTGTTGTTTAGAGATGTGTATGTAATGTATACTTTGAAAACGAAGATGAAATGACAGTCAAAGCAAGATGCACCGGGTTTTATAGAGAGAGAGAGATAAGACGATTCGGTCTAAGTTTATTGAGCCATCCTCATTTATTTATCTCTGATCTTTGGGCGTTGGCAAATGTTAAATGCTGCTTGTTTTATTATTAACAAACCGAATTTAATCCAATTTTTTTCTAAAAATTCACATGTGCATAGTTTCCTATAATTGTGGATGGCCCAATAAAATTAGGCCGAAACGTCTTATCTCTTTTATTAAACCCGGTGCATTAATTTTTGAATGAAAATATGTTATATAAATAAAAAATCCTGGCTATTTATTTGTCTTACCAGAGAAAAGAGAAAAAACCTTTTCCCTAAAAGAAGATTCTCCTAAGAAAGTCAACATTTTTTCATTAAAGATGTTTAATATACATGTATTTTTTTGAACTCATATAAAATTTCGGCATTTGTTTTTATTTGAAGTGAAAATTCTGATTATAATTGAATGTTTCTCCTTGTATACATTGGAAAAAGCGGGAATGACCTCCTCTCGAGTTTCTCGTTACACATTAACACGTGAGTGACCAAATTTTTAGAAACATCTCAGATAAAGTACCACTTCTGGAACTTTAACCGTGGTCTCTGATATTGATATGTTTTTATTCAACATTTCAGTGTCAGTGAAATCATATTTGAGTTACCACGAATTTTAGAAAAAAGTTTTGGATAAAGTTCCGGTTGCGGGAAATAGTCCAAAAGTTGATAGAGATCTATGGTTTTGCTGTAATGCACATATGTATAATTTGGTTGATCTACATTAAAGAGAGCTCTAGTTACTGTGTTAACGAATACACAGACAGATATAATTCAAAAAATGGTATTTTCGGACTCAGGGAGATCTAAATGAACAAAAAAAATTTCGAAAATTTGGACTTTATTACAATACTTTCCCTTTACTATGTATACGAGAAAGTAAAAAAGGTTTGAAATGAAATGGTCCTTCCTTTGAAATGACGCCATTGGGGGATTGGCTCCAAAAAGTCACACACCTTTTGACGTGGGTGTTGAGTAATAGTAAAAACAACGCCTACTGCTCAAATATTATATGACGGCAACTGTAATGATTTAAAAAGCAAAATAATATAAAAAGCCTAGCTATTCTTTGATACCTTAGTTGAGATGAGTCTTTAGAATAAAATCCTTGAACTGTCATCATGCCAAAACATTGAGCAATGAAAATGACACTTTTCATCGAACCATAAATAGAATTTTTCGAGTGGGTTGATTCAACAGGTTGAAAGAATTTATGCAAATCCTCTTTCTCCTCATTTTCTTCTTCTTCTTCACCTCTTTTTCGATTTTCAGGATGATTTCCACTTCGGATAAATAATGAATTAACATCATGTTTCTGACTCTCAAATAAAAGAGCTAAAAAAAAAAAACTATTTATTAGAAACAATACCAATCAGTCAATGGTAAAAATTATAGGAGATGCTCATAGTTCATATATATCCTATGGAAATAAGTTCTAAAACTAATTGTTTAGTTTTTTTTATTAAAACAAATTAACTAGTAAATATTAATGGAATAATTAAAATTCTTTATTTATAGTTTTATTCAAGTTCAATGGGGGGGGGGGGGGGGGGGGGGGGGCTTAAACTCCTAAACCCCCTTTCTTTTCCCCCTGCAATCACTTTTTGAAATTTTTATATATATTTTTTTATTGTTCGTCTGGGGGGAGGCGGCCCCTCTTGGCTCCCTCTAAATACACTCATGTTGTCAGTGGTTAGCTTTCCGATCTGAACAATATAATTTATTTAAATTATATTGACTAGTGGATAACCAACAGCAGGTTAATAAATAAAAAAAATACTTTTAAGATTACAATAAAATAATATGAAAATTATTAATAAAATATCTATTTTATTGGATATTTTAAAAATAATTCCGTATATTTTTACACCAATAAATCCGAATTCAATATAATTTGTTTCATACTTTATTTTTTTTTTTTTATTGATATTTGAATGCATTGTAATCATTCATATTATTTTCCTTTTTTAGATTTGAATACTTTACAGTATCACCAAAAGAAATTAAAATTTATTTTATAATTACTTCTATTAAATGCCTGCATTAAACAACCCTGTACTGAGAGAAAATAACTTTTAATATACACCACATAGAAAATGCAAAATATTTTCATCTATACCTTATTTGAATTTTTGGATTTTAATAGTAATAATAAGCAAAATAACTGACCTGTGAGAGATCGATGTTGTTTGAACATCTGTAGTGAGATTTCAAATATTCAATCAGAATTAACTCTTTTTTTATTTATGACGAGAATAATAAAGGTTTTCGAATGTCTCAAGGGGCTCGCAAATCAAAGGGAAACGTCAATTACATTATAATTTATATTG
>JAAAKE020068883.1:0-25156 GCA_010014785.2 Anisolabis maritima
AATATTTATTCATTATACGAAAACTGTCTTTCATGTTCCCCAAAAAAAACGAAATGACTTTCCGAACAACCCAATACTTTGCAAGAATGAGAATTTTGCGTTTATTACTTATAGTTTCATAGTTGAAGATTCGATACTTGATTGTCATCTATCAAAAATAAAAGAACATATCTTTATTTTGAGAGCATCAATGGTGGTGCCATATTATTCCATTTATCTACGTTATTTTGACGAATTGTAATTAAAATTTTAAAAACAGTAATATCTAATGCAAATGAAGGAGGCTTAGTATTACAAAATTTTTTTCAGGCTTATTATTGGCTACGAAAGTGGATTATTGGATCGACTTTATGACCATGTATTAAATTCTCTAAAAACTAAAAAGAAAAATGATGAATTGTATTTTGATGATCAATTTGATTCCATATATATTGAAGACGTTTATTTTCCAATTGGAATTTTGAATTGTGGAATTATTTTATCTATTTTATTATTATTTATTGAAAAATCTTATATGATAAAGCAAAAAAATAAAATGAAAATTTAAATTTCTTAAATTTTTACTATTATTATATTTTAATAGTCAATAGTGTAGAAAAGAGTGGATTTGAGAATTTTAGCTCTTACCTTCTCGGAATTCGTTTTCAACGATCCTCACTACTACATGGTTATTCTGTTTCAACCAAGCTCTCTACAACTCACTCAAATAAATGTAACAAATTTTGATAGCTTCAACTATCACCGTTAATAAATTTAAAAAAAAATACATTGTTTTAATCAAATGGCGGACACAGGACTATTTATTGAAAATAAAAGTCCTGAAATGATTTAAATTATATAGGTTATAAAACATGAAATTAGAAATAAATAAATTAATGAGTTTGCAGTAAATTTATAACATAGTGGTATTAGAAAATAATTATTTATATGGAAATCGTGTAGAATACACATAAAAATTCTTACAATGAATTAAAAAATAATATATTTCTCTTAAAAACTATTTATTATTCCTTCTCCAGTTATTCACATAATCACATTTTAGAAAAATATTTTCATATCTTTTCATTATTAAAATTATTGTTTGTGTACTTTTGAAATTGATATTGACAAAAATATTCATGGCTCAACGTTATAAATTACATTTATCTTTAAACAAAAGAATAAAATTAATTCATTATTTATTTTAATTTTTAACATCAGAATAACAAATATTCTTTTATTAAAATTTTTTTTTCACCCAGTGGTTTTTCATAAAGAGTATTAAAATTTTAATTTGTTTAAATAACAATAATAGCAAGGGGATGATAATTTGGTTTTAAAAATTATTCTGATATTTTTATTTGCGTGGTAAGAGACATCCTCGTTCTTCTTCTTCTTTCAACATCTTCTGTCCTTGTCTTTCAATCCCGCACTACAGTCTTCAAAGTTCAGACTCGGACAGCAAGCATTGGAAATATTGATAGATTCTATTTATTAATATTAAATTTTATATTTAAATAATTGATTTGATTTACTTAGCAAATTTGGACAAAAGTTGAAAAAGCTCCAATAGTCTTCATTTGGTCTGTGAAACATGAAAACAACATAGTCATATAATATTTAACAAAATACAGAGTAAAAATATATTAACAATGTACATAAAGTATATTATTTAGTACGTTTTTGCAGCGTACAACTCAAGAAGCAAGATTTTATTTGCTGACAAAACATTTGATTGCATTACTTGTTGAGTGAAACTATAATAGGAGCTTTCATAAAAATACTTTTAAATCTTTTATTAATTTTAACCGGCCAGTAACCTTTAAGAAGGTCATTAGCGAGACTTTATATTTTATATATTTTTTTCCTTGTGATTTAAGAATTAATTTTTAAGTAATTAATACTAATTTGTTCCGAGTTTGAAGTTTTTTTTTTTTGAGTAAATAGGAAATTTTTTATTGCAGTATGGTAAAAAAATAATAGATATCTTTAGTCATTTGAGTGGGAACTGCCAATCTGTTCAGCATCGTGGTCATTTCTAATCTAAGTTGTAGAAAATATTGCTATTTAAATTTACTAAATCTATTTTTTTCATTCTCGTTTTTTTTCGGCTTGCCACTTAAAGCAAGATGTCTTATATTTCCAATGCAAATTGCTGATGCTTCTTGAAGATCTTCATCAGCAGAGCCAATAGTCTGTAGGAGATACTGAAAAAATGCAAATTTAAATTTATTTCACAAGTTAATTCATTAATTTTGCAGAATCGGGGGGGCTTCAGTTCTAACTTAGCCCCCTCCTTCCTATTAATTTGAGTTGAGTCTTTTTCTATTTATATTCGGACAATTTTAATTCACTGTGTCTGTTCATTTCCTAAAATTATAAAAAATATGGGAAGCCTACCGGCACTACGCCACATTGGTGTAAAACGATGCAATTTCGGGCATCATTAGAGAGTCTGGCTAGAGCCTTGGCAGCATTCCGGTGCACGTTCCGGAAGGGGCCTCGAAGATAGCCCACCACTTCCGGCAGAGCTCCTAACCGACCCAACTCTCGGGCGTTGCTGAGCGACGAACAACAATTTGCTATAAGTGAATTTAAGTGGCTAAAAAATTTAATAAATCACAAGTATAGATAAAAATAAATAAAAGTGAAAGTTAATCTTTTTAGCTAAAAAATACATGTTTATATATCTGATGTAGAGAACTATATATAATTTCTCTACATGTAAATAATAAAATAAAATTGATCCATTTGAATGGGAATTTACAATGGTCCTACAGTGGCTAAATATGCTTATCTTTAACAAATATACGGCTGCTTGTTTAATAGAATAGTTTTCAATTTCCTTTGTAAAATCCTATAATTAGATTAGATTCTATTACCTGAGTGTTAATCTGAATCTGTAGTGAATTTCAATTCAATTTCAACCACTCTCTTTTGTTCCTTTTATTTTTCATTAGTTTACTCTAAAGAGTTTATATATCAAGTTTAAATAATGATTAGTGTAAATCTAATAAATAAAAATAAAATTAACTCTAAAATTTGTTATTTGTTTTATTTGACGGATATTAAATATAAATATATTATTAATCAAATGAAACTTTAATAACCTTATCAAATAAATTAACTGCAAACTGTACTTGAATGGGAGATAAGGCTCTTATTTCATGGTACAAATTCACCCATTAGAAATAAAATTTATTTAAAATAAGAGACTTCGTAATAATTATATGTTATCCTAACTATTTAACCTATAACTATTTATTGTCTATATTTATATGGCTTTTAATACCGAAAGACGAAAAATTAATTTTAAATATCTTTTAGAAAAATATTGATTGGTTTCAATGTTATCATTACTAAAATAATGACTTTAATATACTAAAGAGAAAAATAATCTTAAATCTTGTTTATTGGATTTTTATTTCCCTGGGCTATCATCACATTTGCAAAATAATGTATTAATTAAAAAGTCATTTATTAATTTTTTTATTACCCCTTTGATGGCTAAATAATTAGACATTATAATATCAGTAACGATAGGCTGTTATAATAAACTACCCATGAATGCCCTTGAGACCCGCTGTCCAATTAGGAGTAATTCTGAGCTCTACTTATTGATAATTAACTAATTTTTGGTTTACAAAATGAATTATATAATGATAAATTAAACAAAATTTGACTAATTTTAAAAAAGAATCCTTAGAAATTAAAATTTTCTAAGAGCTCTCAGGCATTTACTTTTTTATCAGCTAACTCTGAAGGGAAATCGCCTTTTCTCTACATAGCCTACACATTGTCTACTTCCTGGTATACCGATTTATTTTTGCAAGCCATGATAATCGTGAGTATGAATATGTGTGTAAATGTACATTTTTAAAGCTTAAGAAGCGAAGGCCCTTGTAAATTTAGCCGCGGAAAGGGAATAATTTTATAGGCGTAAATCTTGTTAAAAATTGACCTAATAGTTGGGGGAATCATTCATATGTAGTCGCAGAACTATATAGCTAATGTAATCTTTACTTACCTAGAGCTGCACATAGATGTTCTCGAAGCAAAGAATCACCCTAGATTAAAGAATTAATTAATTTAATAATCTAAATATCTCTAATGAGCTCAAAAATTTTATTTTCTAATAAATTATTTAAATAGTTCACTCAAAATTTACATCATTGCTTCACTAGAAGACTAAACTTTTTAACATTCAATTTTAAAACAATATTGCATAGTGTGAACATGAAATTCCAGAGATAAGTGTTTTAAATTCGATTTAGTTAATCCTACCTGTTCTCTGTTGTTTTTTTCTTCTGGGGTGGCTGCCATTTCCCTTGCAGCTAACTAAAACATATTACTATTATAATCTAGTGGCAGTTGAATGACATAATATGTAGGAAAATATTAACTTCAAAGTTTACGAAAATATATTGTCTGCCTATTGGATAAATGCATAATGAATATCTGGTGAAAAATAGGAGGAATATATGTATATCAAATAAAGTTGGTTCTTAAATATCTCGTTGAATTCAAATTTGTTATATTAACGCGTAGACTGAAGCAACTAATTAGTTTATTCTGATAATGATCTGAATAGAAAAGTTGGTTTGAAAACTAGATGGGTCATGGATTAATTTTAATTAATGTTCATAATACAAGGGCGTCAATGTCTCCCCCCCCCCTCATATGGTTAAACTTGCGATTAGTAGAACTTGTCAAATTCAGTCTTCCATTAAGAATCTTTTAAAGTCCCCACTCTCTCTTATTCCTGTTCTTCCTGGTTGCATATGACACTGGTCATTATAGATTAGTTGGACCTTCATATCATAAAAAAAAAGAACAATTAATTTTTAATTAATCATATTTCATAAAGAATTTTTTCTTTAATAAGTAGTTTTAAGGCTATCATTATTTTAAGATTATCAATACCGACAATGTCACTATCTTTACCATCTCAGCCATGGGGAGGGGGTGGGGGTGGGGGGCTGTAAACCATTTCTACTTTAATATAATGAAAACTGAAAATTGAAATCGATTTTATCAAAGCAATATCATTTAAGAACTAATACTTTTGAGAAACTAACCCTATGGCATTTTTACTTTTTCTTACATATATATAATATATATGATATATATAGTGAAAAAGAGTTCCCATGGGAAAAAAATCGAAGTCGAGATTTTAACTGAAATACACGTTTTGAAGTCCCCTGAGTCTAAAAAATTGGGACTTGCAAAATAGTTTCTCTTTGGGTGTGAACAAGATTTCTCAAAAATAAAAACCTGCGAAGTTGAAACTTTATATTTAAGTTGGGTATTCTCGTCGATTGCACCTCAAACCTTTTGAATGAAAACGGCCAATGGATACTAGTACTTTACTTTATATTTTGTTAAGTTTATTTAGGTTTTCTAAAAATTCGCTCTAATGATTTTGATTAAAATTCATATATTATTTGATGATCTTTGAAATGAATTAATCATTATTGTTAGGAGGCTTCTTTACTTATTTACTCGATTTAGTTTTTTCGATTTTCTCAAAATTCGTTTCAAGTAATTATTTTTAAGCTGTTATTAAAATTTAAAACATTATTATATTTTTGTATTATTATACTAGTCTAAATGATTTTGACCAACCGATGAAAAATAAAATAAAAAATTTTTTGTATTTCACAAATTCTAAAAAATCTTGTTTTTTAAACGGATTATTCTCATAATTATAAAATATATTATAAATAAATTATAATAAATATCTAATATAAATAAAATATAAGGATTTACCGTGTGAACAAGTTCAGCAAGCATCGCAACAACTCCATGATCTGTGATCACTGCTAAATTTTCACGATCACTTGCAATTGCTGCGATTGCAGCACAAACGGCTGCTAAAACGGACATATTATCAGATCGAAGTCTGCTTACAATTAATTCGAGTCCACCAACGAAACTTCGCACCATGTCACCCGAATTCTGCAAAGATAGATAAATAAACACTTATTTTTTTCTTTAATAAAAGGAAAATGCTTAAAATATTTTTCTCTAATAAAATAAATCATTGACCAATTAGCTTCTACGAGGAGAGTTAATTACAAATATCAATTTCTTATTTGAGATTAACATTCAGGAGCACACACCTGAAGAATGACGATCAGAAGTTTCCTAGTATTTTTTCTGCTCCCTATATCTCAATCTCTTCCTTATTAACGCACGCTGTGCAATAGTTTGGTTTTTCCTATCATTGCATCTACTATATCAATTAATCTATATATCAATTATTTTTTCTAAACCATTCGTGAATCAAGTAAATAATACAAAAATAAAGAAAGAGATTATTTGAGATAAAAAAAAAAAGATTAAATATCAAATAATTTACCTGAGCATTGTTGATGCAAGGACAAAGGGCCCAGGCAGCAGCTGCCTGGACATTTTGGTTTGGATTTTTCAACAAGGACCAAAGTAACCTGACGCCATCGTCTTTCTCAATTAAAGCCATCCCTTCAGAATCTTTTGCACATTCCCCTAAAACCTATAAAATATTTCGGCCACAATTTTTTATTCACTCGCCTCCTCTTTCTTACTTACATTTGCAGTATTCGCTAAAAGTGGCTCATAAGTCAGATTTAATAAATGAATCAATTGTTCCAAGCCAGAATTGGTATGCAGTAAAATTCGGTTGTCCTTTGATTTGGCGCACTCAGCCAAAGCGCCAACAACGTTTGTCAATACCTGAAAAGCATTCATGACTTTAGAGAGTATTAATTCATTTAGTGAAAAGCTGAATTATTCTGCCAGCTTATTTCAATCAATAAAGAGAATCATTTAACAAGTATCAGCGAATGGTAATAAATCTTAAAATCTCTATAAAGCGAAATTAATTTTACTCTTGATATATCAAGTATCAACATAGTTGGTAGTATAGTTGGGCTTTATAGTAGGAATATTTTATTATTTCATACCTCTATATAAAATATATGCATATACAGAGATGTTCTTGTTAACAAATAGACAAATTTTAATTAAAAACATTAATTTTACATTATATATACAACCATACCTCGTTTAACGCTGTTTTGTGATAGTGCTCAAATCGATCATTGTTGGAATTGCTTACTAATTAAAGCTCCTGAAGATGATTTAGTTAATGAAGTACCACAATTGTTACTGAAATAACTGAAATAACTAATCAAATTGGATTTGAGGAAGTTGTCGAGGAAAATGCGCAAGAATTAATTGAAAATGATCAACGCAATCTTTTTCCAGGAACGCATCCTGAGTGTTAAACAAGGTATGTCTTTATTTATGTGTAGATATATATATACGCTCAGGATGCGTTCCTGGAAAAAGAGCGTTAATCAAAACAGCGTTAATAGAGGCACTATTTGTACTAAAATATGGATTCCGTTCCTTCTATATTTTTGGGTTATTTGGGCAATTTTGAAGAATAAAAACAACTTTTGACAACATGTAATTTTTATAATAATAATAATATGTATTCCATTTTAACAAGAAAATAAATCAAAATTATCAATCATTAATCAAATATATATATATATATATAAATATTTTATAAGTTTTTTCGGCATCTGAGGCTATTTAGACGTCCTTATTTATTTATTTTAATTGGTAGTCAATATAATATAAATAAATTTTTGTCCCTCAGGACAGAAAGCGAACCACTGATCTTTGGTACATACTGTAAGAAATTAACCTCTGCACCGTAAATAAATATTTTAATAATTTTATTCAAAAATTTTAATAATTAAAAACAAAGAAGAAATATAAAAAAAAAATATTTTTCAACAATCTATTGTTTCGATATAGATGACGCAAAAAAATTAATACGAGTATAATTTGGAACTATGTCTTGGTAGGACATACAACGAGATGGCATTCATTTCCTCTAAATCGACTTTACCCAAACTTCCTTTCTCTTGGCCCACATTGTTTCGTTTGCTACATTTACCGGGCTGCATCCAGTGACCTATTCAGTGAACCTATTCACAAAGCGACCCCCAAATATAGGGACCAGTTCTCCCATCCCCTTAAAAGCAAAAAAAATTCAAAATCTAACACAAAATTTCAGCAACTGGGCGCAACTTGAAATATCTTCTTAAAAGGTCTTTGATATTTACTTTAATAAATTTCCGAGCACGAAATAGAAAAATTTAATTAAAAACATCTCATATATTAAACTACTTTTTGAAATATTTTATCAATCAACAAAAAATGCTGATCTATCTTACTTTAATTTGAGTTAATTAATTTCTGATATCATTTAAAGAGATATCTTCTTAAATGGTTGAAATATCAGTTTTCTTGGATTTTTAGAAAGTCTATCTAAAACCACTTGTAAAATTCAATCAATAAAAAACCTGCTTATATAGAAAAATTTTTCCATTAGTAGAATTTTTTTTATAAAAAGAAAAATTAAAATTTTCGCTGACTGTGCACTCTGGACCGCATTATAAAACCTGGATAGGCCGCAGGTCGAATTCTAGATCTATCGATATCTTTGTAATTTTATCTTAATTTCTTTAGAATATAGAAAAATTTTCCTTTCACACTAGAGTTAATATGTTGTATAATATTATTGTTAAAGTGTTAAAAGAGTATTAATAAAAAATATAGAAAAAATGATAAATGAATGAACTCTAACTTCTCCCAAACATTTTTCAAAATATGATATATGGATTCAGTTTACAACAATGACAAGGTATTAGAATTGATTCTTAAAAAGATGAACATAATGTGTACAAATTTCGGTGGGTGTCAATAAACAAGGAAAAATAATGAATCTTCATTCTTTACACTAGATGCTATAGTAAATTAATACCTAAGGTCATTGGCAAATATCCAAAATTATCTCTGATGGAAAAGACTAAACATCAACGCCCATGTTATTTCACATAATGAAAACCGATCGTATCAATGCATCGATCTTGATAGGCGGCTCAGGGGCGTTTATTAATATAAAGTAACTTTCTTTTTTTTTATTTTAATAATAAAAACTAGAAATGGTGAGAATGAGTTTTTTTTTTTATAAATGATAAATGAGCTTTGCTCCATTCTGTGAAATTAACTACGGTTGTTAAATTTAAAATAGGTAAATTGCCAAGGCCATTAAATATTATTTAAAAGCAAATTGGCGAACTCAGATCAAAAAGGATTTGAAATATTGGAGAGAGATCATTTCAACTGTTTGCTGGTGAGGGAATAAAAAATAAATTTTAATATATAAAATCCTAATTAATAATATTGTAGAAGATGTAACCACAAATTAGATCGTTTAACGTACAATTATATATTTTTGAATTTTTATTTCATTCATGACTTGACGCATTTATATACATTTAATTTTAAGGGACCCTTTTTATAAAGCTCCAAATGGTATTTAAATTTTTTTTCCATTTCCTCCTTACAATTGAATTTAACAATGTAGAAAGGTTTTTATATTCTCTTTATTAATATATTTATTTTTAATTAATATTACGTGAGTAATTATTATTTTTTAATCTAAAGTATTATTAAAAAAAAACTCTAATTTTATTTACTGGAAATACATTTTTAAATGTTTCTTTGTTTTTTGATTTGAAAATTTCATTTAATTAACGGCCATAAAGTCAAATAAATCTTCAAACATCAGGAATGGTCTTGTCTCAACTTTCTTGTTTACACATAAATGGGAAAAGTAGTTTTACCAAATATATTAATTAAATTAATTAAAAATATATCTGTCTATTTGACTCGTCTTTTTGAGTTATCACAATTTTTAGAAAAGCCCCTCGGTAAAGTGCCACTTTCGGTTGCCGGAAATAACCCAAATAGACATTTATGAAAAAATGGTATTTTCGGACTCAGGGAGGCGCAAAACATCTTGAAAAATCAACATCTCGAAATCGAATTTTTTGGCGATTACTCTACTTTCTTTATCTAATATATAAAAATGAATGTTTCTTTCTTTCTTTGTCCTGTATAGACTTAAAAAATACTGGACCAATTTACACGCGGTTTTTTGTAAAATGGTCCGCGTTGTCCACATAAGGTTTAAAGCTATTAAAATCATCGATTGGTAGAAAGAAAGTTATTAGTACTATATAAGAAAAAGATGCGAGCAAACTAATTGAAAAAAATTTTCGACTACCTCTCTCTAACTTTGGACTTTTTCTATTCCAAAAAGCAATATATAAGATATATAAGATAAGGAAGCAAACCTTTCAGAGATATGACAAGAAGTGTAGGGGGCGAAGCCGAAGGCGTGCTGAGTAGTTAGATTTCTATATGCTTGTGAGAAGACGAGAGGTTAATCGGATAAGCTTCGGATTATGGATCTGAATTTGCAACACAACTCGGATTGGACTCCGGCTTGCCTCAAAAAATTATTCACATTTGCTAAAAGTCTCCTCCTGGGTAGAAAAGTGGGAGATAATCTCACCCCCAGCAACAGGCCCAATCGTGATGGCCTAAGTGCCTATGGGACAAATCCATCTCAAAAATCTCTATCCATTATGCTTTCGTGTCCTTAGGGGCAAAGCTCTTATCTTACACCTCACCCAAATAAATCCATTGCATAAAAGTAATATAAATAAAGTTTACTTTTTCATCTTGATGATCCAAAAGTGCTACAAGAATGGGTAGGCCCTCCAACTCTACGAATCTTTCTGCATTTTTTTGAGAAACTGAACAGTGATGCAGAGCCCCGGTGACTCCAGCACACAGGACCACATCATCCCGGGTCAGAGGGTCCCGCAGGAGATCCACGAGTGGTTCGAGCCCTTTCTGTAAACGAATTACCTCTCTGGTAGGCTCATCGACCGCACACTGCAAACACGAATAAGCCAGTTTGTGGTAAATGCACTTTTTCAGATTAGAGTAATGAAAAAGAATGGGCAAACGCTTCATAAAAAGAGAAAAATTCCATTAATTCCCATTTTTATACATACATACAAAAACCTTTCTGTATTTCAATTATTTTAATTAAAAGACATTAGAATGAATGTAATTTTGTAGGCTTAAAATATTTTATAAAATAAGACTCAAATTTTAAATTTGTATTAAAATCATTAAATGAAATTTTAATTTCATTTTTAATTTAATTATAGAATTTTTTCATAGATCTGGTTTATAGGTGAAAATATCAATAACTATAACCAGTGAACAAAAAATGGGGGAGCAAATATTATTTAAATCTATTTTTTGTAAATACCTTAAATAATATAAAAGCGCAGAGTCGTTTGAGTTCTCTATTACTACTTTGCAAATGCTTTACCAAACTTGGAATCATATTTTGTGTACGAATTGCCAGTTGATATTTTTTCTAAAAAAAATTTTAAAAATTGATATCAAATAAATGTACAAGTAAATAGATTTGCAGCCGAGCTATCCAAAATTTGATAGGCTCTATATTATACTATAAGGAAACATTATTCAGAATTTGATTTATTTACAATTTTTGCTTTATCATTTGTTTTGTGGTTGTCACTTTTGTCTAAAAAAATATAAACTTTTAGCTGCTTATTGAGATTAATTAAACTACAATATATGTAGTTATTATTTTTTATTTCATGAATAAATTAAAAAAGCGTAATATTGGCGTTTTATTTTTAAAAGAGAGGGACAAAGACAAGCCTGCTCCGGTGGGTCTTTTGCTATAATATTGACAAAGCAGATTTGCGAGTGAAAAGTGTCACAAATTATGTAAACAAAATTTCAAAAATTTCACAGAGCTGTAATATCTTTTTTTATGACCAAAAAAAAAAGGAGATAAAAATCAAGAAATTTTATTTAAATCTAAATTTTACATACATTTTAGGCTACTTAGAAAAATAGAATATATACTTATGAAACAAGGAAGCCTAAAATTTAACACTAATAATCAGGTACAAAGTTTTCTATCTTTAGTGTATCGTGATAGTCTTTTGATAAGGTGGAAAAAGGGTAAAGCAGGAGTTAAAGAGGCACATTTGCTTTTAAAAAGAGCCGCGGTCTGACGGTCTGGCTGTATTAAGACATAAAGCCCAAATAAATGAAATCTAAAGGTTTTATAATTTGAGGCGTTTAAAATTCGACGAATAAAGTGGAAATAGGCTCGTCTGAATTTTTTTAATACTATTTAAAAGAAAAACCTTCTTTAATTATTAGCTTATATTTAATTTAATTCGAACAGCTTTGTAATTTATTTTAGAAGGGGGATATTTGAGTTGGTATATACCTCGGCAGCACATTCCATAAGAATACCAGCAGCTGGGATGATGAGTTTTATTTGTTTGACGTGGATGAGCCTGGCTAAAATGGCTATAATGCCTGCTTTACGCATCGCTTCGCGATTTCTCGAGGAAACCGATAGAGCCCAGAGGGCTCGGGCCGCTGCTGAACACACTTCGACTGCCTCGGACTTTGAACTCAATGTACTATCGCTCTGGTCAAGAATATCAATCTGTTCAGAAGATTCAAGCAAAAGAAAATTAAGACCACGTTCGATAATGGTGTGAGGTCAGGTAAGCCACCCAACTGGCATACTAATTCACTAAACCCCTTGGAAGACTCATCCAACTAAGCTTTATTTACATTTATATAATTTATAACATTATCGACTATATTTCCAACCATTTAAAAATAATTATTTTAATTCATAAAATTAAGAAAAATAAAAATTTCAGGCACCCCCTGCTATTAGTTGTTTAAAAGGTTATCTCAAATCAGGCGTAATTAATAAAAAATTATTTAAAACAAAATCTTTTTCGGTATTTGAGGGCATTTAGACTCCGCCTTATTTATTTAAATTAATTGGTAGCCAATATAATAATTTAAATACATTTTTGACGGGAAAAAAACCACTGCCCTTTGGAACGTAAAAAGTTATTTTTGGAAAACCCATTGAAAAAAAAAAAAAACAAACAAAAAATCCCTATACTTTACAACAAACGAATTTATTTTTCAAGATGGTGGTTTACTTTAAAAGGATTTTTTCAAATAAATAATTATTTTGAATTCTAATTGAGGTCGATTTCTTGCTCAATAAATTATCTCATATAAAACAACTTTAATACAAATTTGCATATAAATTTGTTTCTTTGTACTTTGGCATATATAATTTTAAGAAATAATTTTCTCTATTTTCTAAAGCTTCATGAGCTCAAGGCCAGAGAGTCACTTCCGACCTAAGGAAAAAATATATTCAAATTATATTTACTTCTAATTAATTTTAATAATATTTCTATAAAATACTCTTTTTTTTTGGCACCTCCGCTCCGTCAATATTCATTTAAATTAATTGATAGACAATTTAATTTAAGTGAATTTTATCACTTTGGACAGGAAGTGAACCATTAATCTCTACCTCTGCTCCAAAGGACAAGGGCAAATAACATTGCTTCTATCTATGGCCTCTGATGTGAAAGTCAAATAAAAGTAATAATTTCTAAAAGAATGAGCAAACACCTCTCAGTTTGAAATTGAACCCCGAACGTTTTACTAGATTCTTTTACAATTTAGGCATGGCAGTGTCTTTTGCTGTTCATTTAAAATAATAGATAGACTTTTAAGACATCTGATAAGGTTAATAAGTATATAAAGAAGAGAGTATTAATAAACGCGGGAGAAAATTGTTTGATTATAGTCCGTTTAAAAAAAAGATTTACAGTGGATACTCGTATTTATTTATAGTCTTTTGTATTAAATTATCTCACCCTTTTGCCAAATTAAGCGATACCATCTACACTTGACCTTTTTATGGCTCTTGCACTTGGTGATTTAGCAATGAAGCCAAATGTTGCCAATCAAGGGTGAAGGATTCTCTGCCCTTCACCTTCACCCTCTCCCCTCCCACCACCATCACCATTGCGTCATCACTAACTCTTCTCAAAATGGAAGTTTAATAGTGCCATTTGAAGAGATAATTTTCTTTCCATCTTCACCTCACTTTTGTTCCAACTCTTATCATATCATATATAATAGATTGAATGGTCTTTTCTAGAAGAATTCCTGATTATCTATTTCGATTTATTTTCAAAAACTTTATCTCACAGTACAATTTCATCATCTTTTTTTTTTAATGATGTTCTTCTAATAAAGTTAATGTATTATAGAACTTAAAATATATTATATCTATTTCGAAAAATTTTAGCACTGTTAGGATTTTTATGGTATAGCTAATGAGATAATCCAGATAATATATATATATTTTAAAATGATTTTTCAAAACAAATTTGATAACTTAAAAGAGAAAAACATCCGCCCAAAATTTTTTTAAAGATAGATGAAACATGAAGAACGCAGTCTATTTTATTTCATTTTGACATATTTATTTATATATGAACCACTGCTAACGTTTCGGTCCGGGTTGTCATTGGAGCTATCAAGTATGATGTAACAAAATATTATAGATATGTTAAATTTAAATATTAATAATTTTTTATATGAATATCATACATGTAATCATGAGTCATTATGAAATTAAAACATTCAACAATTACATTCTCTTTTTTTTATTTAAAGTTAGTAACAAAAAAATATTTTATAATGTATGATGAATTTTAATCTCTCTGAATCACGAATTGTTCTCTAGCATTCAGGTCTATACAAATATGATGACATAATTACCGCCTTACCAGGAAGAGAAATTAATTCACCTTTACAATTAATAAATGAGTTTCATGCAAATTTACTATAGAACTAGTAATAAATAACAAAATTAATTTTCTCCATTTACAATTGATTAGGGAGGGTGAAAATATCAAAACTAAATGGTTTAGAAAGTACATAAAATCTAATACAATATTATGTTCCATTCATATCTCCCTTTAACTTACAAGGAAAATGTCATTTATAATTCAATTGATAGAGCAATTAGACTTTCTAACATAGAATTCTATGCTGAGTGTATTAATAATAATAAAAAAATACCTTAAATCTAAATAGTTATTTTGCGTGAAGATCATTAATTATAATTAATTATTTATATTATTATTTATCTATTATAATAAAAATAAGACCATTCGTCCACTCAAACACATGTAATAGGGTTACTGTAAATTTGGTTCTCTCAACATCTACTGAAACAAAAGAAATAATAAGCCTTGAAAACCTAAATAATGGAACTTTATTTGTGAGCTTAACTTATATACCTGGTTTGTCAGGATTGGTAAAAAAGTATTTATGTAAAAACAATAAAAACTTAAAAATTGCAGACAAACCAGCTAACAACCTATCTTATTTGTTTAATAATAAAACTATGTTTAAAAATCATATCTCACTATATAAGATTTCTTTTTAAGACTATGAATTGTATGTTGGAAAGACCTGTCAACCTATCCAACCGTATTTCACAACCTAAGACCAACGTGAAGAATAAAGATAAGACGGAGGCTTTATCGAAGCATGTGACGATTCACAGTATTTGATTTTGAGGTTGAACAGGTTTTGCAAATTGTAAAGGTTCAGGAGACTAGTACCAATCTATATACATTATACATTAAATAAAATAAACTTTAAAAAGGATTTGACGTATAATACCTCTATTTCGTAGTGGTTTATATATATATGTATGTTAAAATAGGCTACATTCTTTATTTTTTACTTTGGCACAATCTACACAGCCATACAACTTCATCTAATTTTTTTATTATTTTTTTAATCATTATATATAAAAGTGCTTTTTTTTTATTTTTGTCTTTTTCACATTTTGGGCCAAATATTTTTGTATAAACTTATTACGATATAAATTATTCAGGCATATTTATTTAGATGAATTGATATCCAAATGATTTAAACAATTTTTTATAGAACTATCTGGGATCTGAACCCACATCCCTTTGCTTTGAACGTTATTAATAGTTACATTATCACTACCTCTACCCTCTCGGCCACGAGATGGGTATTAAGTACTTATATCTCGTGAGCTTAGTATCTGCACTTCAGACTGATTATGAGATATTAGGTCTAGAATAATGGACCATTGCATTCTCCACTAAATATGTAATTCAAACACACAAATAAAACTAATATGGGTAATTGTGGAATTAATTATGATTGAATTTAATGATTTGAAGTATGATCGATGTAGATGGCTATGATTCAGTGAAGGATGGAAGGCAGGAGTTACCAAAAAATGTAAAGCCTTAGATACTGAATGAATTGAGACGTTTCGGGTCAATTTTATTGTCCCATTATCAGTCAGAGATTCATTATAAAATGCCCAAAGTTAGTTGTTATAAATGCACAATCAATGTATATGAGATTGATTGATAATATGTTTAAACAATGGTAAAACAATGATCTCATTGACTTATTTTTTTGAGATCATTCATTATACATACATCTCTTATACATGTATTGTACCCTTAAAACAACTCTGGGAATTTTATAATGAATCCATGACTGATGATGGAACAAGAGAATTGACCAGATTCAATTCATTAAGCATCTAGAGGCTTTTTCATTTGATAGCTCTCTGACTGGTGATAATCTGTTCATTGCGCAGGATTTTTCCATGGGCAGAGCAGAGCTCTCGTTCATAAATAGAGTAATTCGTCTGTATTAGCAACCTCAATTAATATAAGAGTTCTTTTCTCTTCTTTAAACAAGACTATCAAAATCAAAAGAAAAAAAAAGAAAAATAAAACACTAGCAAGACGTTCATAGTGGCCCACGACAGTCTTTATGATTTTTTTAAATAAAATTTTTAATAAAATGAAAGTTGATTAAAAAATATATCATTCTTTCTAAATATTTTCTAAAATTAATTTTTTAAAATCTTTTTTATAAACAAAATCTTTCACTTCAACTTAATATGATCCAAATTAGGAACTATTGGATCCCATATTGAAAAAATAATTTATTCGTTTATTTTTTAAATAAATTCATTTTTTAATTTTTAAAAATTTATTTTAACAGTTAACAATTAATATCTAAGTTTTATTGTTATTATTAATGATGTTCATTCAAAGAAAAGATTACTCACTAGTTTTGGAATTCCGTTGCAATGTCGAACGCCTCGTCTAGCTTTTCTAATCTGAGCTAAATTGGCAATTGTTTCTGCGCTAAGAATTTGCATTCCTGAATTAGGTGAGGAGTTTAATGCCGATACAAGTAAAGGCACAGCGCCTAAATGAATCACTCGCCTTCGAATATCTGCATTTAATGTAATCGACGCAAGAACACTTAAGGCACCAAACTGCAACCGAGCAATCAGACCTTGAAATAGGATTAACCGGGAGGGAAAGGATAGTTATGGCACCTTGGTTCTGGATCCAGGGCTCTCCAGAACATTGATGAGTACATCAAGTCCCCCCATATCTTTGATTGCTCTCTGGTTCATCTCGGTGGTTAGATCATATTCTTTAAGAAAGCAAAGAGCCAATATCGTGGCTGTTTGATTGCCAGCCTGAAAAACAACAAACTCTCTATATTTTTTTTAAAATCTCTTCGGCATCTGAGACCATATAGAAATATTTTAGTTACCATACATAATATCCAGACATATTTATTTATATCAATTGGTATTCAATTGATTTAAATAAATCTACAAATACATATAAAAAATAAACTGAAATAAATAATTACTCTATATAAAAAATATAGAATAATTCAAAAAAAATTTTCTTAGTGATTAGATGAAGAACGTAAAAATAATTTGAAAAAATATTTTAATTTGTGAACAAATTATAAATAAAAGTAATCATAGACATATAAGATCCCAAGTAATCTTATTCTTTTTTATTTATCAAGTGAAAGATAAAATAGGACATTTTAGATAATTATTTTTTAAATATTATTTTAATTTTTATTCTTTACTAGAAAATCCTGTAGGGAATTCAATAGTGTTTTCTGAATAAATTTAAAAATAATCACGCTTATAAATTGAGAACATTCTCAACTAGATATTTCAGATTTAAAGTCTGAAAAGAACTGCTCCGCTTATACATATTCCTTTTACATTTTTAACAAAAAATATTTGCCCCATCATCAATTTTTTTTTAAAAGGCTTACACCAAGAAAAGATAATTAAATTAAAAGCCTCAGATATTTTAACAAATAGAATATTAAATTTTTTTCACTGTTTACACAAAGATAGACACTATTTGTTAGGATGAGATGAGGGCTACTTGTTAAGAGCAAGCAATGAGTAAATGTGCAGTCAGTGGTTCTAAAAAATATAACATTAATGTTGATTTGAGTATTTTAAATCGTAAGTAATAACATAATAGAAAAGGAGAAGTATCAAGTGATTTCTACCTTGATATATTTAATAAGTTTTTGAATTTGCCAGTAATCCTGTGGTAAGTCTTCAGAATTATTAGCTAAATGTTCGTCTGTCCCTTCAATTCCCAAATTTCCATTCGAAGTCTCCTCTTCTCCACTGCTTGAAGCCCCACTTGAACTATCGGTATCCCCGATATCCGGAACAATCACAATTCGTGGACCTCCATGAGGAGTGGGGGTCGCTGAGGAGGCCGGTAGTTTGCTTATCGTTCCGGAAGTGCTCCTATATTAGTTAATAGTCAATATTGATTATATACAATATAATCTATATTCCATTTTAATTTGGTTAAATATAAAAAATAAAGCTTTCAAGAACTTTTGTGGGTGAAACTCCGTCCCTTGCCCCCCTCTCTCCTAAAATGAGTGAATTTAAATATTTACTGCTAGTGATTATTTTTTATCGGACCCTCCAGCACACATAACATTGAGGAAAATTATTAATTACCAATCAAAATTTAGATCTAATTTTGGTTTCCCTCGAAACAAAAATTGATTCATTACCAATGAATTCAAATTTATAGAATCAAATGAGTGGGTTTGGGTTATGGTATCAACATCATAAAAAAAAAAATTAAAAATCTCGAATAGTTTATTTACAAATTTGCCAAATTATTGGAAAAAAAAATGATAGATGGAATATTAAATTCTAATTATGAAAACGAATAATCAATCACACATTTATAGCAAAAGTAAACACTTACATTTTTTAGCATTCAGAGCCAGTAGATGATTACAAACCCTCTAGTCAGGTTGCTATTGATCAAACATTTTCTAACTAACCACCTGTTGATCTTGAGCTTTTTTTTATATATGTCGCTTCTAAAAATGATAAAGATGTGAGTGGTGAGGTGGGAAGAGGTGTTAAAATATTATTTTTATTTTTTATAGGGTAATATTTTAACCATATTTAAAGAATTATTACTTTAATTATATTGACTACTAATTAATTAAATTAATATGGCTGACTTTAAAAAAAATCTAATTGATAAAATTTATTAGAATAATGATTTAGTATCGATTGTAGCGAAAATTTTAAATAATTAGTATGTAGATAATTATTATTATCTCTTATAAATTTTATCATAAAGGGTTTTATTTGTGGAAAGATTAAACAATATCCATTCAAATGTCACAAATGTTGTAAAATGTGTTGTTTTGTTATGCCTTGGTCGGGTTTGTCCAGATTTTCAATTTTTATACATTCAAATAAAAATATATTTAGAACTAAATTATTATATTATATTATTGGTATTTTCATTTAGATGCACTTGTCTTGTAATGCATTTAACATGTATGTCATCTAGGAACATAGAAGATTCATTTTCATCATCCCTTGAAATTAGTGTGAATGTATTAAGTTGTAAAGAAATAAATGGCAGTTTTTGTTATTTTAATTTCTCCTTTCTTAATTTTATTTTCCAATAGGGTCCAATGATTCTTCTGAATATATTCCACTAGGGTCCGATGTGTTTCGATATTCGAGTGTTTTTATATACGATCAATTCAGGATATAATTCTTAATACAAGTGTTTCGATATAAGAGTAATTCAATATAATAGTGTTGCGATATACTAGCATTTGTCTTATTGATTGATTAGTATTAATATATGACAAATTCTTGACAAAAAAGGAATCCATGTGGAAAAATAAAGTATGTAAAATCTGAAAATAAATGTTTTGAAAATATATTGTTTATTTTAAATTTTTCCTTATTTAAAAAATAGCCATTGCTTTGGAAATTCTAAAGGCTACCAAATTAAGAAACCATCATTTCTTTTGTAAACAAATTTTGTAGAATAATAGAATAATAATTATATATGTGTTTGTTGTTATGATTGCCTTGATGATGGGAGATGCCAAGCCCTTAAACGTCAACCACAATAATTATAATAAATTGGGCCAAAAAAATTACAACCGTTTTATTTCAAATTAATTGTAACTGTCTTCCTCTAATTCTTAAATTATCTTGAAAGCTATTTCACTACATATTTATTATTATATTAATGGTTGTTTTTCCCAGGGAGATTTGGACAGGCTCTGTCCTTCGGGAATTCCCTGGATTGAACAGAGCCCATGAGGCTAGCTAGCTAGTCAAGCTAGTCTTGGTAATTAGTAGGAGACCTTCCCTAAATGATCCCTTTTGTATTTCTCGAGCCCTTAGGCAAAATAGCCCAATCAAGTGGTATCCTCGCATTTTGCATACGTTGATTTTAATTAAAATAAATATTTATATTCTTGTAGTAAAATAAATGATAGCTAACAAAAAAATTAACTCTAAAAATATATTTAGGATTAAAAAACCGATTTAGAGCCGATGAGGAATACTCGACATATAAATAATAAATAAATTTTAACATATTATAAGATTCAGTCAAAATACCAAGATAGGCACTTGACTTGAATTATTGTTACATTATTTTAATATTTATTAGTGTCAATTAATTTATTTGTATCAATATTAGTAAGCTCTTTGTCAATAAAGCTAATTAACATGCCCGTAAATAATTTATAGGCCTATATCACCAGCAGTGTGGAGGATCCTGTAATACCATGACATGGAGGGAGGTTTTGGGGTCAGAGCTCTCCTCCTCCCAAAGGTGACACCAAAACCCACTATCTCCACTTACCCCTCCTGAGATCATGCTACTTTATTTCTAAGTATTCTTGAGAAACTTGGATTCTTTTATATATTTATAAAATTTAAGAATTATTTTTATTTATCCTTATTTTAGCAGACGGACTTTTTTCAAAATAATGTCTTTATTTCACAATCATCTTCTCCAAGAAAATGGGGTTCTAATCGTTATCGTTTTGGCCGACCTCTTTTAATCGTTTTTTATTCCAAGTGGTTATGAACATGCTTATACTATGCATTCTCTAAGGGAAGGGAAAACTATTTGAGTTCTCTATGTTTTGATTTAATAAACTGTAATTTAGACAATTATTATCTCGGAATTAGTTTTCTAAAGCAATTTTTCTTATAACATATTTACAATACATAGCCTGTGCAAGAGCATATTCACTTCAACACCCAAGCATATTAGCAAGAAAAACATCTTAGCTCTTCAAGAGATATATCTACGTTAAAAAATGCAATAAATGTTTTTAATAAATATTATATATTAAATAAAGTCATATAACAGCCGAAGATAAAGAAAAAAATAATAGTCATATTCATTTTGTTAAAAGATAGAATTTTTTATAACTAATATTTTTTTTTTTTTTGTAAATTTAGGCTCCGGAGGGTAAGGCTCACCCATCTGAAATCCTTTCTCCATTTAGGAAAAAATTTAAATAAAAAGAAGATTTAAACCCCTATCTATGATCCATTTAAAAATATTAGCATAGCCAACACTTCAATAATGAAACTCAGAGGAAATGAGTTTTAGTTCCCATCCACATCATAACTATTAATCTGGTTGTTGAACGCACAACAGAAGCCATCGATACACAGTTTTCTCTTAATATATAGCATAATAGACTCTGAAGTCGAAAATGACTTTAAATCTTTTTTTATAATTTTTTTTGAAATTATCAATAAAATCCATAAGCTGCAAGGTAAAAAAAAAACTTTAAAAATCATATTGAACAATATTGATCTGATAGATGGACCAGTTCTTTTGGTAATCCTGAATGAATGAAACCAGCTGTTTATTCAAAACCACCTTCAAATCTTTATAAAATAAAGTAAATATTTCGGCTCGCATTCTTAGTTGTTTTTTTTTTTGAGGTAATCTCTTCAAATAAAATAATTTAAATAAGAATAATTGCATAGGAGGAATCTATTAAGAGCGAGCAATCAACAAGCGATTATTTAAATTAAGCTATGCTAAATGACGTGACCTCACCTCAAAAAATCTCAGTCATGTCCAAAATATCTTAATAAAGATGCGAAAGAAGTTAAGAATAAAAATCTTATTTCATTCATCCTGATTTCCAAAAAAATTTTCTGGTTCCTTATAATTTAATTTATGCTTGCATTATTATAAAAGTTCCTCCTTGATTTTCGTTGATTAGGAAAAATTATCTAATAATCTAAGAGAAGAAGGAATATGCCATTCTGGCGGTTGAGGAAAGGAAGGATGGAAGTTGGGCATAAAGGAAGAACCAACGAACATTCTTAGTGGGGACGGGTCTAAGATTAAATTCAAGCAATGATAATTATTCGAGAAGATCTAATTGGACTTTCTAAGAATTTTTCCCATTGAGATTTTGTGCACTCGTTCTATATATTGACAAAAAAAAGAATGTTCTCTCTCTTCCAAGCAGGTAGAATTTCAAAAGAAAAAAAAACATTTGTTAAATTACGATTGTCAACTATTATGAAAAAATAGTTCATGGCTCGTTTCTTTTTCTCATAAGCTTTCCTATCATTTTATTTTTTTGAATATGTAGAATAGGAAAATTATTTAATCTTTAGATTGTTATTGTTTTTGAATTATGTCTGTGTGCCTGTGTGTTTGTCCGTTTCTCGATAAGCAGGCTTTAAAATTTATCAATCAAATTTTACATACATGCATTAGCAAAATCATAGATTTATATCTACTTTTGGCCTATTTTCAATAACTGGAAGTGGTGTTTTGCCTGAAACGTTTTCCTAGAAATCGTAATAATTCCAATATCATTTCATGGAAATGAGTTAAATGTTGTGTATTATATCAATATCAGAGACCACAGTTAATATTTGGTCCAGCAACCGGATCTTAAACGTTTTCCTAAAAATAATGTTAAGCCTTTGACTCCCAATTTTTCCTCACTGATTCGCAGCAATGCAAGTTTATACTAGGCGGGAGCCAGCAGATGACACCATCGACGAAGCAAGAACAAAACCGCGTAAGCATTACAATAGGTATAACTCTCACGATCGCCACCAAGAATTCACTAGATATAGCCCATGAATTATCATCATTTATAAAATAGAAGATACCGTTATTAACCTAGAAAATGGATGTCCTATTGAATTCAAATTAAAAAAAAAATGTATGCGCTCTCCGGGGTGCTCTGATTCTTTATTTTCTTATATTTAATTTAATTTGAATGATATTTGAGACTTATCCCCTTGATATTTTTTTTGAAAGGGACTTCAAACATCTCATGGTTGTTTTCCACTCTCTACCTCTCTTATTTTTCATTCAAATTTACTAAGATTTGAGAAATAGCTTCCCTTTAATAATTGAAAAGTAAAATGCGCTTAAGCATTCTAGATAATTTGCCAATATTTTTAAAATCTCACAAAAACAAATTTTGTTCCTTTTTATAATCAACGATCTGCATACTTACTCTCTGCCTAGGGGGCAACGGCAAGCAAACCCTATACCTTTTGTAAGAATTGATCAGCTAGCTAGTGACACCTTGCAGCTACAAGCTAAAATATATCGTTCCAAGACAGATCAATAGAGGCCAGGAGGGCTTGGTCGCTGGATTTAAAAATGAAATTATGATTAACAAATTTTAATTTCATTTTAGATCACTGGTTTGGAAGAAAATGGGCTTATCTCAAAAAGAGAAGAGAAAAAGTCATTTAGAAATTTCATCAAGTTTTAGTTACAATTAAATTGTATTGAGAAAATTAAATATTCGCTTGTACATCATTTAATTTTTATATGGGCTTATTTCCTTCTAGACCCAATATATGCCTAATAACTTCGAATCTTTAGTGAAATAAAATAATTTTGTAAACTAAAGTGGGATACCTAAAAATAATTTTTTAATTTATCATCTAAAAATTATCTTTTATAGTGAAGGTGAATAAAACATAAAAACAGCCTGTATATATTTCTGTTATTGATCCAATCCTCTAACAAAAGACGTTTTAGTCGATAATCAAAACAATGATGGTTACACACCCCTACAAATTGTCTTAGATAAGTCGGTCCTCATACCGAGAACAATAATTTTTCTTCTTTTTTCTCTTGGACAAAAATCAAGGATCCACAGAGTATTAATTCTGTCAAAGTGAAAAAAAAAGTTCAAAAAAGTTTTTCTCCAAATATTAAATTCTTTCATTATTTCTTGCTGGAAGATAGGCAACTCAAATAACCAACTCACTAATGGATTTTGTAGTTAATTCTTACAGATTCTATGGAGGCATGTGAATTTGTTAAATCTTCTTAGAAATTAAACACAGACATATAGAATGTCTGCTCTAGGAAATCTTTGGAAAGATCCATTAGAGAGATGGTCATTTGGGTTTCCTATCTTCCAGCAAGCAAATGTATCTCATAGTAAATTTCTATAATTAAAAAAAAAAACTCCTCTCTCTGGAGCCAGCAAGAAAAACACTTTTTTTTATATAGAAAAAATCGAGGCATAACTGAAAAAAAAAACCTTTTTGTGTCCCACTATCAAAAATAACATATTTACATTAAGAATCTAAGAAAAGTATAAAATTCTCTATCTTCAATTTCAATTTATAATTCTCAAAAAAAATATTGATTGAATATCTATGAGGAAAAAATTGCCAACGATTTTGGAGAACTTTCCATATTTGGCATTTTTTTGGAAAGCAATTTCAGAGAGGTGTGTTTGAACTCCTGACTTGGGAGAATATAGTAATTTTAGAGATTAAGAGGTGATTTTCAATCTATTAATCTTCTAGTCATATAAACAATAGCTTCTTTTCTAAGTATTATATATATTTTGTATAGGAAAATCAGAAAAATATTCCTATCTCCAACATCGTTGCCCCAACCCGTAATTTTATTAGAATAAATCCATCAAATAGAGAAATATTTCTGCCAAGTTTCAAAACTCTAATACATATAAAACAAACAAAATGCGACATACATCTAAATATTAATTTCATATTTAATAAACTTAGGCACACTTAAAAATGTAAAAATGTATAGAAATCCAGAGTCGAATTTCGATCGATTTGAGAACTTGCGTATATATAATGTTCGATGGGCATTATATATACGCAAGTTCTCAA